>CAUYRT010105984.1:0-14607 GCA_963574885.1 Lepilemur ruficaudatus | reverse complement strand
AGCAATCTTCCTGCCTCAGCCTCCCAAGTAGCTGGGAGTACAGGCATGCGCCACCATGCCCGGCTAATTTTTTCTATATATTTTTAGTTGGCCAATTAATTTCTTTCTATTTATAGTAGAGACAAGGTCTCGCTCTTGCTCGGGCTGGTTTCAAACTCCTGACCTTGAGTGATCCACCTGCCTTGGCCTCCCAGAGTGCTAGGATTACAGGCGTGAGCCACCGCGGCCGGCAGTTTGCTGATGTTTCTTGATCAGCAGAGGTGTTGGTTGGAGCACAACTAGATATTTGTGAGACACTGATGGGCTATGCTGAGCCTTATTTACATTCACTATGTTTAAAAAAGTGTATTCTTAAGGCATACTTGCCTTAGATAATGAGTCACATCTTTACTTATTTTCAAGTAACGTTGGCATTTATGGTCCCCACACAAGTACATCAATTGAAAAATATTTGGATTTTGCACTTCTTAATCTTTGAGATATAACTGTCTTTTATATCGAAATCTAGAGACCTTTGAACCTGGCAAGATGCCACATTCCTTCACAGGTTTTCTTGCAGAGCCATCAACTCTTGCAGCTATTACAGATACTTGATTGACTGAACCTCTCTGTCTGACTGTGTGGTCACAATTTCCAAGATTATTCTATTGACAAGGTTTTTTAACTTCCAAAATTGACTGATCTGTTTTTACTTCCTAGCTCCGTCCTTTACTACCTAATAACCTTGGGCCAATTCCTTGTCCAGAACCTCAGTTTCCTCTTCTGTGAAACAAGGTGGTATTACTTTACGTCACATGGCTACTGTGAGAATACAATGTGTTAATACATCTCAAGTGCCTAGAATAGTGCCAGACTTGCCATTAGTACTCAATATATGCTCTAAGTTCATTGTTTCATGAACACAGCTGATTTTCAGAGATCAAAATAGACCTTACACAGTATGGTGGGAATTAAAAAGATCACCCCATTCAGATGTATGGATTTTGCAGTATTAAAGAGGCTACCTTATTCTCCAGGTACTCTATTAAAAATCAAAGAGTCAGATAGCCTTTCCAAAAATTAAGATTTCTTTATTATCTGCTTTTCACTCATGAGATGAGTCTTTATTGACCCACTGTTTTAGCCTTAAAGAATTAAAGCGAGAACAGAAAAAGAGAAGTATTTGGGAATTGTGGTAAATAAACTTTATAGAGAGGGCAGCTTTTGACTGGAACCTTGAAGGATGGGTCGACTTTCAACGTAGAGAAACTGAGAGAAGACATTCCAGGTAGAGTAAGTAGCGTGAGGTGAGCGTAGGCAAGGAGGGAGGAAAACACGTGGCATTTGGAGGCACAGCTCGAAGCCCAGCATGGTTAGAGAGTAGTCATAACGTACGTGGATTGCAGACTAGGAGAGAGAGAGGTCCTCGATCACAGCTTGGAGCCAGCACAGGGAGGGATTGAAATCCCAAACTAGGGAATCTGAATCTCAGTCACTGCCCACAGAACACCAGTTCAAATGCTTCACTGGCCAGAAAATGGTGAAGGCTTAAATAGGAGGGATCTGCCTCTTATATTAATCTATTAAGCCATTGGCTTTGTAGACAAAAACTGCGGTGGTTCTGGATCTCTGGCCAGCTAAGTTTGGATGGGGAGAGTAAAGAGAAGTAGAAAAGGTTGAAAGTCGGGGACAATTTTCAGTAAGTATGGACACTGGGCAGCAGGGGGCAGCATGAGGGCACCAAAAAGTTGAAAGAACACATAGGAGATTTGCTTATGTAACAGTGCTTGACAATTATGAGTTTACATTAACAAGGCTACTTATATTAGTAGCTTGGCTACTTATATTAGTATTCTTTCCCCCAAAATGAATAGAAATTAACAAAGAAAAGAAGAAAAATAACAGCTGCACTCTGTTATGCTTGCTCATGGCAGAATGGCACTGCTATTTATGTGAAAGGATAAAATAATAGACAATATTCTATGTATTAATTCCTTTCAAATGAATGGGAACTCAGAATTCAATGCTCAAGTGTAAATTTCAGTTGGGAAACACACCTTTATAGGGCTTTAAGATTTTGGTTTTTTTTTTAAGTACACTAGTTCAGCTACACTAAGTTGAAGGATCTAAGTGAAAAAGTAGGAAAATGCTTGAAAATAAAATTGGAGCTAAATAGTGAATTAAATAAAAACTTAATATACGTTCTATTTTATATACCAAATATATGGAATTTTAAATATTAGGTTTTTATGATTATGAAATTTGTACTTTCAAATGAAATGTTTTCTTATATCTAAAATTCAAAACTACAGTAAATCGTATTTTTCTAATGAAATTCATCTCTTACTAACTTTTACAATTTAGGTGGTTAGTGATGTTAAGAGTGGAAAAATCGGAAGTTTCGATGTAGTGTTTTTTGTTTTTTGTTTTTTGTTTTTTAGCTCTGGCCATTTTAAATGCTATATTATACTCACCAGAAATCTCTTGATTGTGTAAGGAAGATGGTATCACACTGCTTCATACCTTGCACACTTAGGGAGAAACCTTCTTGTGTTGTTCCTTCATGATTCTCTGTGTCCGTCATATGTTTTTGGAGATTGTAATCACTGTGCAGGTTGTCCTTTGTGTGCTACTATTCTTTCTGTATTTCACCATATTATAAATACTTATTTCCATGTATTGATATAATACCTCCTGTCACTTTAAATGGCCAAATAAATTGAGGGCTGACTATCCCATGGTTATTGAATATTGATTTCCAATTGCATTAAAGAGAATCTGAAATGGCAAATACATTTTTGGCTTAAGCTAGTTAATATAAAAATTAGTTCTTCAATATCATGAAAAAGAGATGAAAGTAGATTATAAATGTATGAAACATTCCCTATATATTTTATTTTAATCATTTGTAAATCTGGGAGTATAAAGATACCAAATTATTAATATTTTTAAATGTTACCTTTCAAACCAGGGTATTCATAAGTTCATTAAGGGCAGTAACAACATCTTTTTCTTTTGTACATCCATAGTTCATAATACAATGCTTGTAATAAATAAAACAAGAAAACTTACTAAAGTATATGAAACATAATCAAGTTTTTTTGTTTGTTTTTGAGGGTCTAGCTCTGTCACCTTGGCTAGAATGCAGTGGCTTCATCATAGCTCACTGTAACCTCAAACTCCTGAGCTGGAGCAATTCTCCTGCCTCAGCCTCCCACATAGCTAGGTTCACAACACCATGCCTGACTAAGGTTTTTTATATTCTTTGTAGAGACTGTCTCGCTGTTGCCCAGGCTGGTCTCCAACACCTGGCCGCAAGTGATCCTCCCACCTCGGCTTCCCAAAGTGCTAGGATTACAGGCATGAGCCACCATGCGGAGTCTCACAATCAAGTTTTGATGTAGATTTAAATGTACTCTTTATACTTGCATCATACTTTTCAAATTGTTAAACTGATTAGAGTGTTAATATTGTTGTTTTTCTTGTTTGGTATTTTTCTCAGTGCCTAAACAATACTGTTGTGTTAATTATTTTCTTTATTTGGTACAGTGAAATTTCATGTACTTTTCCAGTGAGAATATCAGACTAATTGTGGATCTTTTATGACTGGACAATTATTTTTTATCATTTCTGCTTCAGCCTTTATTTCGAAGTTTTCATCTTTCTTTTCATATTAATGCTGAATCCTTGTTTTCCAGTTTGATGATACATTTGCACAGGTTCCTCAAATCACATTTGACCACACTATGGCAAAGCTACTTCTGTGAACCATCCTATAGCAACCTTTTAAGCATCAAGTGTTACTAATTACTAATGAATAGACCATACTCTCTTTGATTCAGTCATTGAAATTACTCTCCTTAGGGCATATCTTCCAGAACTTTATTTGCTCTTATATTCCTCTTAAGTGCTTTCTATACTATGTAAACATATAGTCAGAAAATACACCTGTGGTCTGAGAAGATACATGGTATGATTTCTCTTTTTTTTTTAAGTTTGTTAAGACATGTTTTGTGGCATAAGATATGATCAGTCTTGGAGAATGTTCCATGTGCTGATGAGAAGCTTGCATATTCAGTAGTTTTGGGTGAAATGTTCTGTAAATGTCTGTTAGGCCCATTTGTTCTAGAGTCCCATTTAAGTCTAGCGTTTCTCTGTTTATTTTCTGCTAGGGTGATATGTCCAGTTCTGTCAGTGGAGTGTTGGAGTCCCAGCAGTTATGATGCTCCTGCTTATATCTTTACTTAGATATGGTAGGGTCTGCTTTATGAATCTGAGCACTTCTGTGTTAGGTACATAAATATTTAGGATTGTTATGTCTTCTGTTGAATTGCTCCCTTTACCATTATATAATGACCATCTTTGTCTTTCTTTACTATTGTTGATTCAAAGTCAATTTTTTCTGATAATGAAAATGGCTACACCTGCTTTCTTCTGGTTTCCATTTGCATGGAATATATTTTTCCATCCCTTCACCTTGAGTCTTTATGAGTCCTTGTGGGTTAGATGTGTTTCTTGGAGACAGCAGATACTTGGCTTATGTTTTTGTAGCCATTCAGCCAGCCTATGTCCCTTGAGTGGGGCATTCAGACTGTTCTGTTTAAGATGACTGAAAATAGGGCCCTAATCCCTTCTGGCTTGTAAGGTCTCAGTTGAGAAGTCTGCAGTTAGACTGATGGGTTTTCTTTTGTAAGTTACTTGATGTTTTCACCTCATGGTTCACAGAAGTTCCTCCTTTATATTGACTTTGGCCAGTCTGATGACTGTGTGTCTTGGTGATTGCCTCTTTGCAATGAATCTCCCAGGTGTTTGGTGAGCTTCTTGTACCTGGATGTGTAAATCTCTAGCAAGATCAGGAAAGTTTTCCTCAATTGTTCCCTCAAATAGGTTTTCCAGCCTTTGTGCATCTTCTTCTTCGTGCTCAGGGATGTCTCTGATTCTTATATTTGGCCATTTTACATAATCCTATGTTTCTTGTAGGTTTTGTTCATTCCTCTTAATTCTCTATTCTTTATTTTTGACTGAGAATTTGACAATGTTGTCTTCAAGCTCTGAGATTCTTTCTTCTGCCTGGTCTAATCTATTCTTAAAACTTTCCACTGTGTTTTGTATTTCCTTAAATGGATTTTTTATTTCCAAAGTTCTGTTTGCTTTTTTAAAAAATACGTTGATCTCTTTAGTGATCTCTTTAGTTGATCTCTTTTCATTCATTTCCCAAATTGTTTTTCTGGTTTCTTTGAGTTGGTTTTCCATTTTCTCTTGGATTTCATTGAGTTCCTTATAATCCATATTTAAAGGCATAGTTTCTTTAGAAATCACATATCTTAAAATAAATTATCTTTTCCTAGATTTTTACATTTAAAAAATTTCATGCATCCCCATTTTTTCTACAAACTGTACAAAAATAAATACAATTATAAAATTTGAGAATTTGGGAAGAATTGGGAAGGATCATCCAGTCTTAGTCTTTCTTTTCAGAGTTGAGGAGATTGAGGCCCACGGAGATTAAGAGCAAGATCATGCAGCTAGTTGGTGGCAGAGCCAGAATGGGAACCTACATCTTTTAAAATAAAATATTCATGAATAACTATTTATTAATAATATGGGTAAGGTAGACTAGCATGGGTCAATTTTTAATTCATTGACAACTTTAATTATAAAAATGTCATAGGGCTTAAAAAGCTTTTTGCTCTTTAAAAATAATCTTAGACAGGCACATAATCCTAGCACTTTGGGAGGCTGAAGCAGGAAGATTGCTTGAGGCCAGAAGTTTCAGACCAGTCTGAGCAAGAGCGAGACCCTGTCTCTACAAAAAATAGAAAAATTAGCCAGGTGTGGTGGCGCACACCTGTAGTCCCAGCTACTTGGAAGGCTGAGGCAGGAGGATCGCTTGAACCCAGCAGTTTCAGGTTGCAGTGAGCTATGGTGACACCACTATGCTCTAGCCCAAGCGACAGCACAGGACCCTGTCTCAAAAAAAAAAAAAAAAAAAAGTCTTAAAAACCAACATGATGGAGGCAATACTGTTACAAAATTAGATTATTTTCTCTCTACTTAAAATTGTTTTGTTTTGTATTCCCACTGAGAATTTTTAAAAAGAGAATTTTAAGAAAGACCATATGTATAATTGAAAGTTAATGCTGAAGAGCTTTTCAGGTAGATCAAGAAAGTTTAGTTATTTGAAAATGCACAGATAGTGGAATAACTCTGGAAAACAAAGGCAAAGAGTTCTGTTAAGACAGAAGAGTGGAAACTAGATATTGGAAATACACACAACAGTGTCCCCTACAAGCCTGGTGTGAGGAAGTGTGTGTATATATATGTGTGCACTACTATTTTTATGAACGGACAGTGAAAGGATAGGGTTTTAAAAATTATTCAAGAAGGAACACTTTTTTATGCAGAATAGCATTTCTTTATTTTTAAGGCCTAGGTTTAGAGTGTTTTTTGGGAAAGAAGGACTGAACAGCTAGTGTAAACCCAGTTTAGCATTTATGTCAAAATTAGGGTAATTAGGACCTGGTTCAGTCTGCTGGGGCAGCTAACTTTCTACCCTACACTCAAAATTATACCTTAATCTTTCTAAGAAACATTCTCAGCTTTTTGGTGACATAATAATAATATCTAATACTTACTGAAATCTTACTATTTTGACAGGCGCTGAAGATACCTTATAAGATTTTGTAGGGATTAAATAAGGTAATGCATGTGAAGTACCCAGCCCAAAGTAAGAACTAGTAAATTTGGTTACGTGGATTATTTATTAATATCAATATCTATTCCAAACAATTGTAGGAGAATAATATATGGCTTCTAGGTGCTTTGGCTGGCCTATGAATTATATAAGACAGATTAACAGGAGAAAAGCCATCTTTAACCACATATATAAATCCCTCAAAATATGAGACTTGAAGAATGGTCTGATCATTGAGCTACAGAGAAGACTAGAGGCTTGGGACTTCTGGGGGGGAGCGGTGGTGACACAAATTATGGGAGAGATTGTATGATGAATAAAGATTGCCTTGTTGTGCAGATAAAGTCTCTCAGTAATAAAAGTTGTCTAGAGCAACTAATGTAGATTTCCTTTATAGATGTAAATTTCTTTTACAAAAGGATGGTTTTTCAGAGCTACTCCTGTGTCTGCAGTTTCTCAGAATAACCAGCTCAAAATATGCCAAAGAAATATATTTTGGGGTGGCATATTCTGATCTCCAACTGTCATATTTTGGGGTGATATGTCCTGATCCCCAACACAATACCTGCAAGTATGCATTATCTCCATTTACAGAGGAGAAAGCTGAAGCTCAAAGCAATTAAGAATTTCATTTAAGTTTGCAGAGCTAGAAAAAAACAGTTGAAATTCAAATCCAAACCCAAATCATGTTTGACTCTGGAGCCAGAACTTTTTAACCACTACAGTATACTGTATCTTTTAGCAATTTGTTTTCTTAAAGCTGTCAACCTAAAGGAAGAAGTTGAGGCACAAAATATAATTTTAAAGAGTTTACTTGAGTCAAAGTGAAGACGACTGCCCGGGACACACCTCCAAGTTTCCCTGGGAAGGGCTCCATTTGGCTTTTGTTAAAAGTAGGTTTTTAAAGGCAAAATGGGACAAGGAGTGAGCTGATACAAAATTGTTTGACAGGAATTCTCATTGGTTCACGGAATAACATTGATCAGTGATTGGCTGTACATTGTTGAACTATTGGGTACAAGTTATGGTGTCTGGCATTTAATGGCTAGTTGGTGGTTGGTATCTGTTAGTCCAGAGCCCACATAGGAAGTGGCTTCAAGAGATAATTATTTAGTTCGGGGGGTGGAGGGGGAGTAAGATGTGATCACTGTGGCATTTCAATGCCTTTCTGGACCTAGCAATTTAAATGGGTTCACATTCCTCATATAAAAAGTGTCTTTTCTTGCTTAAAGCTCCTGCATATTGTCTGCTAACAGCATTTATTTCTGCTTTAAAATGGGGAAAATTAGTGAGCACAGAAAATTCGAAGAGAAAGTGTTTTTGATTTTCTGTTCTAAATGGGGTGGTGATAAGGAAGAGACTTCATGTCAAAAAGATTATATTACAAAAAACTAAAATTCAGGTAAATTTCTTATCACGAAATAATGCAAACTTATCATAGATTGCCTTAACTTTACATAGACATTCTCCATAGTACAAGTGAAGAAATGTTACTTTACTGAGCAAAGGAGCTCAGCGCCCAGTGCGCATAGAAGTCAATTCTATGGCACTAGCTTTTGAGAAAAGAAAGGCCAGCTGGCAAGAGGACAGGAGTTGTGGCTCAAATTTGTCTCTCTGAATCAGGGGTCTGGGGCAAGTTTTAAGGGGCCAGGGGGCAAGGATTTAGGAATTTTGGCTTGGCAGGACCTGATATTGGGAGGCTTCCAATTTGGTCATTTATGGCAAGGTATATTGGGGCAGATTTTAGCCCAGGATCTTCCTAGCCAACAGATCCCTTGCTTTTTAGAGAGTTCCAGCATTCAGGTCCTGGTCTTCCTGGTTCCATGGGGAGGGATTGCTGATTCTGGGTGTTGTTGGAGGTCAAAGCTTTTTCTATTGCACATGCCCAGGCTATATGACTTGAAGTTTGGGCCCTTCTACCTGCTAGGTAACTCGACATTTTGTTATCAACCAGAGTAGGCCCAGTTTGAAATGGTCCTGCAGTTACTGAAAGATAATTAAAGGGGTGAAGAAAACGCTATTAAAAAATAAAGTAGGTGAATTTTGGTGTTGCCTTGAAGATTTCCTATTTAAGGAAATGTTCAAAGGGCCCTACTTTAGCAGCGATCAAATCTTCTGTGATTAACTGTATGATTTGAACAGGTCATAGAATTTACATTCCAATGTGTCCTTTTGAGCAATGTGTGCCATTCCCAATCACCATGGTGAAATTGAAATAATAGAGTATTTTTCCTTCTATGGCCCTTTGCAGTTTTCAAAGATTTTTCACCACATTATCTCATTTGGTATTCATAATGGCCTAAGAAGGAAGAGAATGAGTATTCTTCATGTGAGATACTTAAGCTCAGAGATTAAATCGTTCCCACAGGGTTGTAGTGCTGGTGGCTAGTAGATAGCAGACGAGGATTCAGACCCTCTAGCGCGGAAGCCAGTATTCCTTACTGGGCTTCATGCTGGGTCTCACTGGGGATGTGGCTGCTCTGAAGGCAAACTCTTAACTTGTCATTTGACTGTTTTTGCACAAACTGCTCACCCTGAGGACAAACAGTAGCAACCTGTGCAGAGAGGCCCTATCCCCTGGGGAGTTTGCCTGACCAGATTTGCAGATTGAGCAGTCACTGTACAACCACTTGATGAATCATTTGGCCATGGAGGAAAAGAGGCACCAGAACTCCTTGTAGTTTTAAAACCATGAATAATACAATACTGACAAATGGAAACAAAACAAAAAACTTCTAGAAGATGACTGTATGTATACATTAGTTTAATATACCATCTTGTAGGTATTTGGTTTCATTTGAGGATTTCATTGGGGCTTTTTTTTTTTTTTTTGCTTTAGTTAAGAGTTTTGAAGCCTTTACAGACAAGATTATGTGTTATATTGTATATATGAAAAATAAACCTCAGAAAAGTACAATGATCTATTCAAAGGAATAGAGTAAAAATATCCTTTAAAATAACTCATGTTTACTGAGCGTGACTTGTGGGTCAGACCCATGGTATTTCCTTTTCATTAATCATTTCATTGAATCCTTGCAACAACCTAGGTAATAGATTCTGTTAAGATTCCTATTTTATAGATGGGGAAACTACAGCTTCAAGAACTTAAGTTCAAGTAAAAGTTTTTGAATCAAAGTTCAGTGTGATCTTTTTAGTAAAGAATTTTGGAAGGAACTGTAGCTAAACATTCCTAGTTAATTTGGTATTAAATATAATAAACCAATTAAATAAAATATAAAACAATTATACTGCCCAAGTATAGCAATCTGCACAGTTCTGTCCCATTTTATATTAATATTTAAATGTCTTATTTTGCACTGTTTTTAGCAGGGTAAAAATCTTTTTAAAAATGGTAATAAAGATAGTACTTTACATTTAAAGATCTTTATGCCTTCTCAAGATTTAGGGGCCAGACTTAAGTAATTAAATGGATAACTTGATCAGAAAAACTTTTATTTCCTTGAATTGCCTAGACTAGAATTTTCTAAAGTGGGCTCTTACAGAACTAAAGGTGCAATCATGAATGGTCCATAGAGAAGGGTTCCATGGTCAGATAACTCTGGAAAATACTGTGCTAAGCATCAGTAAATGAGTTTCTTTTCTGTAAGACTTCTCTGAGCCTGTGCATTGTAAGCCTATGCCTACTTAAAGAGGAAGATGTAATAGGCAGTATTTCTCTAACTTACTAGTTTTATAAGTAACTCTCATCTCAGAACACCTGGGATTAGTGTTTTAAGGAACATACTTTAGGAAAACGCTAAACTAATATCTGGGAGGAAATATTGGTATTTAAGACTCAAGTGTTTGCTGTCTACTCAGATGGACAATAAAATTGCCAACCTTCCTTTGTGTAGACTTGGCACTATCATTATTCAAAGAATAGCAGACTTCTGTTGGGTGCCTTATACCATCAAAATGTAAACCCATTTTTTATTTTAAATGTTCTATTAAGATTATCTGTTCTTTATAATAAAGAATAGTCAGTACATACTAAATGTCCCTTAAGATGGTAATGCTTAAGTAAATTATGTTATATACATAGGATAAATATCTCTGTCAAAAAATATTCTTAGAAGAAAACTTATTGAGACAGGAACATTCTCAAATTATATTGGGAAGTAAAGGCCATAAAACAGAATATACAGTATTGTCCTAATATTGTAAAACAAGCAAATAAAAAGCAAAACCAAGAACAAACAAAACCAGAAAGGACTGGAAGGAACAAAAACATCAAGATGTTAACCTTATTATGAATAAATCAATTAAAACCTAAATACACTATCTCATTTAAATATTAATATATGTGCTACTGTGTGTAGTTGTCTTGTTTTTTTGTTATTTTAGGTTTTTTTTGGTTTTTTTGGCTAATGGATCAAGTCTTGTGCTTATGAAACCAAATTCAGAAGAAACCTTAAGATCTGGATGTGGCTTTTACCTTTGTCAGTAACTCACTAGACAAGTCAGGGAGGTCTTTTGTTTACTAGGCTCTGCAACTTTCACTATGGGAGAAAAGTATTCTCTTCTAACCTAGGAGGCGCTGCTGATGATAGCAACTCTGTCCCTGGCTGTGTCCTGAAGCTTAACTGATTTTTGGCCTCAAGGTAGCCTTCCTGTTTTGAGCAAGTACTTAGAGAATTATTATAGGAGGGTACAGGGAAATCACCCCAAATTTTTACTTGGCTTTGGCCTGCTTGGTAAATGCTTCATTAACATGCTCAGGCACCACTCAGCGTATAAGTCCTCCAGTTCACGCCTCCACTCACCAGAGTCCATTTTCTGCCCACAGTGCTCTCTAGGAGTCGGGCTTGCTGTGATCTCCAATGAGCTCCTTCTTTTTGGTTCTCCTCGTTGATATCCTTGAAATGTTGGCCTCACTTGGCTCGTGTCCAGGCTTCTCTGTTCTTTTCCTGGCTCTTCTCCCTCTGGTTGTCCATGGGATGCTGGTGTTCCCTGGGGCTCCATTCTCCATGCTTTCTTCTCACTCCCTGAGTCACTCTGCACACCTGTAATCTCGCTCCATGGGCTTGAAATCACTACTCACTTTCCCTTCTTTTTTTTTTTTTTTTTTTTCTCACTTTCCCTTCTTTACTCTGGAAGGGAGGACGAATTGGATTCAGAGTGTTTAAGCAATTGGCACAAAGTTACTCAAAGTATCATTGAGAAGAATAAATACAGTGAAAGCAAAGCATTTTATTTTACAAATATTAACTTGTTAGATCATAAGAAAGATAATTCTGTGCCCCAAGTTTCAGAAAGAAAATAAATAATTTCCTTCCTCAGGTCATGGAACCAATAGCAATTCATTATATTTCCTTTCTCTTGAAGGCTGTCTTCCTTGGGCAGCTTTTCTCTGTCTCCCATATACCAATAACTGTTGACCTTCCAACATAAGTTTCTACTTTGTTAACGGTTTTTTCTCTTAGTCCTCTAAGTTTTCCCCTTCACCCGTCATGTACCATTAGTATGTGCATTACTTAGAAAACTAATACTCCAGCAGTATGTTCATCTACTCAAGAGTGTTCTAGACACCTAAAGGTTGCTAGTGTGTGAGTTCTCTCTCTCTCCCCCTCTCCCCTCCCACCCTCCGCCTCATTTTTATTCCACTGCCCTTTACAGCCTTGCACTCATACCTGGGCCATACACAGTAGAGTCTGACACTGCTCTTCAGTATGTCCCAGTCAATGGTTTAATGGGTTGACGGTAAATTAACATAATCCAGTTTAGATAAACACTGCCACATTTTTCAAATATATATGGTTTAATTCTTCTGTTTTTCTAAACAGGAAAAATTAATTGTTGGGATTATGACATGGACGAGACTACTAAATAGTTCCTCTGTTGAGTACTAAATTGTTATTAATATTTTGCAAGTTCAGGTGCCAAATGGTTTCCTGTTCATGCCTTCTACCACTTCTCCAACCGCATCTAGTAGTATCCTCATTAAAATGTTGTCATTAGAGGTCTCAGCTGCCTGCCAGCAGGGTAAGGACAAGGTCAGATGATTTACAGGACCTTAGGAACTGAAGGAGACGAGTCTTAAAAATGATCAAACTTAACCAATCACCTCCTTTGGGGGTTGAAGGTCATTCTAAATTTTGGCAAAATCATGCTATACTCGGGAGATTTTCTGTAACCTTAGAATTTATATTATACAATAAAATGTACTGTATGTCATCTTTTTTTAAATCCAAATACTGTTGGAACCACTGTTTTGATTTTTTAAAATTCCAATTGATTCTTAGATGGTCCCATTTATTTTCGTTGAGTTATGTATTTTTCATTTCTCTTTTCTTTTCTTTCTTTTTTGGTGGGGGGGCCTAAGTTCATATTGGAGATAAAGTTAAACTGAAATAACTTGGAGTCCATCTTGCTACAGTTTGGTAGGATTGATAAATTGTCCTTTATTCTCTTAAGGTAAAGGTGGATTGTTTCTACATATATTCTGAATGGTTTTATTTTATATCAAACATAGTTCTTAAAGATTATATACAGAATTCCATGCATAAATCATTCTGTAGAGAAATCAGTAACTCAGATATTGTTCCTGTGATACCCTATTAAATACAATTGTAATATTTCCTTTCTATGATTTCCTAGATGAAAACAATATATCATAAAGAGCTTCCAGCTTTTGTTTTCCTAAATGTTGTGTCGGAAGAAGTATTTGCTGGCATTTCTTCATATAGCTTATTATGAAAATAAAAAGCAGAAAGTTAATAAAAATGATTACTTCAAGTGAAAATGTATTAATTCAGCATTAATACTTTTGCACAATGCTTAAATTATAGTACTGTATCAGTTTTTAATGTTGAGATCATTGTGCATTTACACATTTTAAAGACATTAATTTCACATTTTCCTGGTTTAATACAGAACATATCACATTATTATTAGTTCTGGGTGCTTATAGAGATCATATCTTGTTTATTGTTTCTCCAGCACAAACTGCGTTGCCTGGCTCTTAGTAAACATTCAATAAATATTTGTGGAATGCTTGAAGAAATGAGGAATCTGGACTCCTGCTACCAAAACCAGTATTACGATTTTTAATCTTCTTGTCCCATCAAAGAGAATTGAACTCTTTGCATCACTGTCCATTCTTGTCCTCATTCCTTCCTGCCTCAGGGGAAGATGGTCCTAAAGTTAAGCCATTTACATGATTCTTTGTATTGAGTATGCAAACATGCCCACATCTTTCCCACCTTCAAAAACAACCCAACCCTTAACTCAAATAGCTATGCACTGTCTTTGTCTTCCTTTTATTGCCAAGCCTCTGAAACCCCTCTCTTCCCTCAGCTCTAAGTTCTAGCCTCACTTTATTTCATTCCAGGCTCCACTCTGGAGTCAGACACCAGGGGTTCTGATCTTGGCATTGCCTCTCACCAGCTTTGTGACCGTAGGCAGTTCACATAATCTCTCTAAACCCCGCAGGACATATCTCATAGGGTTGTCGTGAAAATTAAGTGAGATCATGCATTTAAAGTACTGCCGCATCACCCGGCACATAGTGACTGTTCAATAAATGGCAGCTGTTCTTCTTACTGATTGAAGTGTAATAGGAATTCAGAGATGAGAAAGATTGGTACAGGCTTAAGAATTATTTTGAATTCATCTAACTGCTCACTTATTCTTTTTTTTTTGAGACAGAGTCTCACTCTGTTGCCTGGGCTAGAATGCCGTGGCATCAGCCTAGCTCACAGCAACCTCAAACTCCTGGGCTCAAGCAATCCTCCTGCCTCAGCCTCCCAAGTAGCTGGGACTACAGGCGTGCTCCACCATGCCTGACTGATTTTTTTTCTATATATTTTTAGTTGTCCAGCTAATTTTTTTCTATTTGTAGTAGAGATGGGGTCTCGCTCTTGCTCAGACTGGTCTCGAACTCCTGAACTCAAATGATCCGCCCACCTGAGCCTCCCAGAGTGCTAGGATTACAG
>CAUYRT010105983.1:0-19799 GCA_963574885.1 Lepilemur ruficaudatus | reverse complement strand
TCCTTCCTTCCTTCCTTCCTTCCTTCCTTCCTTCCTTCCTTCCTTCCTTCCTTCCTTCCTTCCTTCCTTCCTTCCTTCCTTCCTTCCTTCCTTCCTTCCTTCCTTCCTTCCTTCCTTCCTCCTTTTCCATCCAGTTTTAGTTATAAATAGACCAATAGACCTTCACATTTACAGCTTGATGTGTATAATCTTACTGAGCTCAAGAAGCTTACAACCAAATATCTGTTGACATTTCTACTAAATCATAACATAGCCAAAGCATTACTTTTCTCTGTAAACAAAATCCTACTCTAGTCTCCCACATTTTACCACTCCCCATTTATGTAATTGCTCAAATTTGTCAATGAAATTGACAAAACAATTGTTTTTTTTTAATTTATCTTTTAATTGACAAATAATATGGTACATACTTCTGGTATACATCATGATGTTTTAGTAAATGGGTCAATTTACAAATAGAGAATCCATGATTGATGAGGATTGACTTTAAATAGTATCATACAATTGATTTCCATAAAAGTTTTTCACTTAAAAACTGACTCTAACTGGGACTCTAACAGTAAATAAATTGAATATATTTTAATCAGTTGAATGAAATCTCTTTGCCCACAACTGACAAAGTATTAGAAACACGAACTTCTTTAAAATCTCTTCTTGATCATGATATAACAATCACTCACATTTTACCTGATATTTTATAATTAATGTGTTTGTGCATCCAGTGCATATATATTTTAATCTTCATGGCAAATTTATGAGTTTTGTATATTTATCTCTATATGTGAAGAAAAACATACACAGTCCTATTGTAAAGAAATTGTCCTATGTGCTTTTTATCTGAACAAAGTACAATGACATATCATGTGCAAGAGAATTTGAAGTTACCACCCGGGCCAGAGCTGATTGTAGCAATAACTGTTTTGTGAATCAAAGGCAACCTTATTAAACTAATTTTAATAAAAGCCAACTGCCTTTTCAGTGGCTTGGAACAAAATTGTTTCTGATTGAAGTGGTCCATATTGGATGGTGATAAACTTACCTAGTCATATGATATATTCTAACAATATTAATACTAGGTTCACATGGACAGTGTGCAATACTATACTTCTGGGTCCATCTTATATGTTTAATTATTTTTCTGTTCATCACTTAGCTACACCATTCTAGTTCTGAAACTCTAGGACCTGAGGTATTATAAAATTGCTAGCATAGTTTCCTATATCATGATATTTCTCCACATATTAATAATAAACTCCCATCATCAAACGTAAACTATACCTGTCTGTTGCTAGCAACAGGAACATAGTTGATTATGGACAAGGCAATTGAGGTTCAAAGAGTTTGAGTTAATTGGCTAAAGTTACACAGTCAGAAGTAACACTAGCCACATACTCAATATACTGACTTGATGATTTCTGCTCATGCATATCAAATAACAGCTTCTCTTGTTTATACTAAAAACAATATAAATTATACATTTATTCCATCTAAATAGTCACTATGGTCACCTCACTTCGAATAATGGGTTCAAGCTTAATCCAGGATAATACAAGAGGTCCTAACTCACTGTCATTTCTTAAAATTGAGTAATATTCCACTGTGAACATATACCAGATTTTAACAATCCACTCATGAATTGACAGGCACTGTAAACACTGTACTGTAAATGTTTTGAAGTTTTCCCCCAATAAAATTTTCAGAAGAGAAAAAAAAATAGTCACTATGGAAGAGGAAGTGTTTTTTACTGCTAGGCATGAACAGTAACCATAATTTATATTAATTTATTTTATATTTAAAATTGTGTATTTATTTATATTTCCACCAAAAGTATACATGCCAATACATGTATTAGTATAGATTATATATTAGTATGATTAGCTTAGATTTGTAACATGGTTGAAATACGGGGAGTGTGATTCCTTCAGCTTTTTATTCTTTCTCAAGATTGCTTTGGCTATTCAGGGTCTTTTGTGGTTCCATATGAATTTTAGGATTGTCTCTTTCTAGATTTTCTCTGTCAAAAATGTCATTAAAATTTTGATAGGGATTTAATTCAATCTGTAGATTGCTTTGGATAGCATGGACATTTCGGAAATATTAATTCCTCTAATCCCTGAACATGGGTATTTTCTCATATTTGTGTCTTCTTCAATTTCTTTTATCAATGTCATAGTCTTCAGTGTACATATCTTTCACTTTCCTTTACTTCAAATTTATTTTGAAGAATTTTATTCTTTTTGATGCTATAATAAATGGGATTGTTTTTGTCAATTGTTTTCAGATAGCTTATTGATAGTTCATAAAAATTAAACTGATTTTTCTGTTTATTTTGTATCCTGCAAATCTGTTTAATAGTTTTAAACATTTATTGGTGGAATTGTGGGTTTTGTCATATGTGGCCTTTATTATGTTAAAGTGCATTCCTTCTGTTCCCAATTTGTTGAGAGTTTTTTTATCAGGAAAAATGTTGAATTTTGTCAAATGTTTTTCTGAATCTATTGAGATGACCTATTGGTTTCTCTCCTTCATTCTGCTATGTAGTGTATCACATTTATTGATTTTTTAAAGCTTGAACCATCCCAGGGATAAATCTCACTTGATCATGGTGTATGATCATTTTAATATGCTGTTGAATTTGCTTTGATAGTATTTTATTGAGGAATTTTGTATCTATCTTCACCAAGGACATTAGTCTACAATTTTTGTATCTTGTAGTGCCCTGATTTTGCTTTGGTAGGATGAAAATGCTAGCTTCATATAATGACTCTGGAGTATTCCCTCCTCTTTAATTTTATGGAATAGTTTGAGAAGTAATGGCATTGGTTATTCTGTAGATGATTGGTAGAATTTCCGTGTGAAGCCATCTGGTCTTTGACTTTTCTTTATTTGGAGATCCTTGATTACTGCTTCAGTCTCCTTCACATTATTGGTCTGTTCAGATTGTCTATTTTTTCATGATTCAGTCTTTGTAGGTTGTATGTCTATAAGAATTTAGCCATTTCTTCTAGATTTAACTCAGTGCATAACTGTTCATAACAGTCTCTTCTGAGGTTTTGTATTTCTGTTGTAGCAGTAGGAATTTCTCCTCTCACATTTATAATTTTAATTATTTGTGTATATTTTCTCTTTTTTTGTGCTGAGTCTAGCTAAAGGTATGTCGATTTTGTTTATCTTCAAATAAACAACTCTTTCTTGATCTTTTTTATTTACTTTCTAATCTTCATTTCATTTATTTCTACTCTGATTTTTTTTTTACCTTCTTTATGCTAACTTTGGGCTTAATTTGTTCTTCTAATAGTTTCTTGAGGTGTAAGGTTATGTTTATTTGAGATCCTTATTTTTTTATTTTCATTTAGGAATTTATTGTTATAAACGTCCCTCTTAATACTGCTTTTGCTGCATCCCATGTTTTGGTATGCTGTATTTCTATTTTTGCTTATCTCATATTTTTTAAAACTTTCATTTTGATTTCTTCTAAGATTCATTAGTTGTTTCATAGCATTCTGTTCAATTTCTACATACTTGTGAATTTTTAAATTTTTCTCCTGTGTGCTGTTCGGTGTGTAGAAGGAAAATAAAACTTTTCTTAACTATCTTCTAAGTGAAAACCTTTCTCTTTAATAATACTATTTATCAACTGTTGAAAGAAAAAAAACTTCTATTATATATTTTGTGTAATTACTAATAAATCGTTTTCTAGTTTGAAAAAATATTTCCTCTCATGGTTGATTTCTAGTTCCATAAGACTGTGGTTGTAAAAACTACTTGATATGATCTTTAAAGTTGTTAGTACTTGTTTTTTGGCCCAAGATGTGATCTATTCTATAGAATATCTCATTTGAGAAAAATGTGTATTATGTTTCTGTTGGACAGATTTTTCTGTATATTTCTTTTATATCCATTTGCTCAGTAGTGTTATTCTACTTCATTGTTTCTTTTTGATTTTTTTTATCTTGATGCTCTATCTATTATTGTATGTGGGGGTATTGAAGCCCTCTATTATTGTACTTGTGTCTACTTCTCCATTTATTTCTATTAATATTTGCCTTATATACAGCATTAGAGTATTTTGAATTTGACTTTATATTTACTCTTAGCAGTGAGTTTTACAACTTCATATACTTTCATGTTCTTACTTAGCATGTTTTGATTCAATGTGACTAACTCATTTTATCATTTCTTTTCAGGCAGATCTTTTGGTGATGAACTCCCTCGGCTTTGTTTCTTCATTTCTGAAAACAATTGCTTGATATATTATCTTTGGTTGACAGTTTTCTTGTCTTTCAGTACTTGTACTACATCATACTTCTATCTGGACTGCAAAGTTTCTGCTAAGAAATCCTCTGATACCCTTCTAAGGATTTCCTTTTATGACATGAATGTCTTTTCCCTAATTTTTGACAATTTCATTGTAATGTGTCTTGGGATAATCTTCTTTTGGTTGATCTTGCTTGTGTACTTTGAGCTTCATTAATATGGATGTTCATGTTCCTGTCAAGATTTGAAAAGTGTTCAGCCATTATTTTGTTATGTAATCTTATGTTCTTTTCTGTTTTTTCTTTTTCTAAGATGCCATAAATCAAATATTTATTTGTTTGATGGTGTCCCAAGGGTCCTGTAGGCTTTCTTAACTCTTATTTATTTATTGTTCTTATAACTGGCTAATTTCAAATGACCTGCTTCAAGTCCACTGATTTTTTTCTTCTTCATAATCAAGTCTGTTGTTAAAGCTCTCTACTGAATTTTTCAGTTCTGTCATTTATTCTTTAGCTCCAGAATTTTTGTCTGGTCTTTCTTTATGTTTTTTATTTCTTTGATAAACCTCCAATTTTGTTCATATATTGTTTTTCTGATTTTGTTTAGTTGTCTGTCTGTGTTCTCTTGACTATCATTGAGGTTCTTCAAGGTGATTATTTTTAATTCTTTGTCAGGCAATTTGTAGATATCCATTTCTCTGTGGTTGATTACTGGACCAACACTGGATTCCTTTGGTAGTGCCATGTCTGCCTGATTCTTAATGATCCATTTTGCCTACTGATGGCGCTGTGCATTTGAAAGAACAAACACCTCTTACACACTTGTTTTGGCAGATAGCGACCTTCTACTATTGGATCCCTGGACTAACAGCATTGCTTCCAGTATTGTAATCAAACAGTGTTTTATTCAGGTTGTGTTGCTGCTGCTCGGTCCACAGTGGCATCCTCATTTGGTGGGTCTGTTACCAGGAGCTCAAACAGGCCTGGTAAATGTCTCATCCTTGGATAGATTGGATTGCATCCAAGATTTTGATCAGTAGGACTGGAGCTTTACTTCAGGGTTTGTAGTTGGTTCTGCAGATGGCGGGCCTATTATCAGGTGTATGAAAAGCCATGCCATCTAGTGGGTCCCTTGGTGGGAAGGGCTGCTCTTTGGCCACAGCTTATAGGGGATAGAATCAAGTTATAGGGCTGCTTCACAATCTGTAGTCAGACTAATATCTACAGTTTTGCATATGGGTATACAAATGGGCCTGTCTTCCTCTGGTTCCTTTGACAGGGATTTTTGCTTCTGATCCATGGCGGAGAGGGCCATAAACTGAATTATAAGGTCACTTCAGGTTCTGCTGTGGGACTGAAGTTGCTTCCAGGGCCATAGAAGGATGTGTCTCCCAGTGGGTTTCTATCCAGGAAGGATTACTCTTAGACCACATTAGAGAGAGCCTGCAGCTGGATCACAGGTCATGTCAAGGTCCATAGCCAGGAATAAAGTCTGAGGGCCTATCGCCTGAGGTATAGGTGGGTGTGACTATACCCACAACTCTTAGTGGATGGTGCTGGTGGAAGGACCAAGGCCAAATAGAGCTAAATTCAAGCAGTGGAAAAATGGGGTCATTTCTAAGTTTGAAGCCAAGAATATGATCCTGCCACCTGGGCATGGGCCTACCCTCTCAAATGGTCTTGTTCTTGGGCTACTCCAGGCTTTACAACCTCCTATATATATGTCACAGCTCCCTCAAAGGCACTTTTGTCCATGGACAGCTGCCAAATCATAGTTGCTGTTGGGTGATATGAGCCATTCTGCTGATGTCACTCTTAAATGACTCCTGTCTCTGCTATTTTGCTATCAGCTTTCTTTTGTCAGGGTTGCCAATGTACCTTTCACCAAAGAAATAATATTATTCATTTTTTTGTACCTGCCACAGCACATGGTGAACACTCAAGTGACTAAATTAATAAAGAAGCATATAAATGAATTAACTAATGCTTCTAATCTTCCATGGATTGTGAAACTAATATGAGGAAAACTCAAAGCTCAGTAAAGCATTGAAAGATATTTGATTTTATGCCCTTTAGTGGCCTTTTGTGCATACTTGTGGGTCTTTTATTTTATATAAGAAAACTGTGTTTGTTCAATAAGAAATCACTATAATAATTAGCAAATATATTAATTTTTAAAATTGGATATCAACATCATATTAAAGATGTAAAAGTTCTTCCATTTAATTATAATTATTATAGCTTTACAAGTTCTTAATTTCTAAAATATACATACATAGATAAATTCTTGATCTAAAATCAATAAACTTAATTAAGCTTTGCAGGTATATTTTCAGGCCACACAAAAAATAGTGATATACCAGTATTTCTTTGTCTCATAGATACAAATTTAGAAAGTAGCAGACCAGATATATTGCTACAATGCAAACATTTTCATTGATCATTTTTTCATTATATTTTATAACTTAGAAAGTAGTGAAAATGATAATTTGACTGATTTTTCACTTTTATAAGTTTCACTGATATGTCTCTTATTTTCCACCTGCTTTGATATGAGCCCATCAGTTTAGTGCTCCTACCTCCCATCTCAACTGAAAATTCTGAGGTCCTTGAACAGAGCCATACCAGCATCTTCTGGGAATATGCATGCCAGTTACTTTAAAGAGAAGAGACATGGAACAGCTTTAACCAAGACCAGGGCCATGGTAGCTCATCCTCCCTGCCTTTATCACAGCCCACCTCATTAGACTGCTCACAAGTATCTCAGCATTCCTCACAGCTTAACAGATCAGTTCACAGATCAAAGGACCTGAAAATGAATTGTTTGTGTAGCCCTTACCTCTCTGAAGCCTAGACCTATTCTCTCCTGGCCCAAGGGCTCCCTTGACTGGCAGTGATTTTCGTCTGTAGAAAGAAACACTGAAATGTGATATTCTGAAAGCAATATATTTTATTATACTTACTCAACTTTCTCTATTGTTTTGGAGCTCTGCTTTTACAGCCTGAATACCAGATGTCTACTGCATTATACAGTAATAGTTTGTGTTTCATTGAAAAACCACTGCTATAGTCTGGCTACCAACAGGGCCATTTCTGGTTATTTCTACAATTTAACATTTGGATTGGCAGATGGGGTGGGGAAGACTGCCAGAGGAAGGGTGGTGTAATATATTGATCTCTTTAACTCCCAATGAAGACTGTAAAACAGAAAAATAAAGAATGATTATGATATATATTGTATTTATCCTCCCAAACCCTTAGTATTTGTCTTAAATAAAATTTAAAATCATTTTTATAATTAATTCCATCCAAGCTGATGTCATGTGATTTATATGTCAAGTAAGCTACAAGATGCTTGTGAAAAGCAAAATAGTTGAGCAATGTGTCTTTTTCCATAAGCCATTAAAGTGTAAGTACATGTGAGAGTCCCTAGATTAATGTTTTTATGATACTAGCCTATTGCTGTGGTGATGGCTGTAAAAAGTCCATTGCAAGTCTCTAAGGCTAAATAAGGTAGACTATAACATGACTTAACTTGGCCATTGGAACAAGCTCCTATCTCATGCTCTTCTAGAAGCCAACAGAATGATCTTTCTAAAATGCAAATTTAATTACGTTATTTTTTGCTTACAGTTTTCTATCACATTCAAGATTCAGTTGCCTAAGTATGACAGAAATACTTTACCTTTCTAGTTTTTCAGACTCAAATACTAAAGGACTGTGGCTTCTACTCCTGAGCTTACTAGATAACCAGAAAAATAATTTGCACTACCTAAAAATACTGAGTTGTTTCATGTCTCTGTCAATTCAGTTATGCAAAATATGTTCTTCTCTGTGTCTTCCTGGTCCAACAAAACAACTTTCAAAACCAATTCTTTCTAATTGCTTCCTTGAAACTTCCAATGAGTCATTTCTGCAAAGTTTATAAAAACCAAGTCTGTTTTAACTGGCCTTGTGACTATTTTTATCATTACAGTGATTATGCTGTATTGAAAATTTAAATATTTTTAAAATTTCAATATATATTAATTTTAAAATATTTTTCTCTTATTAAATAAAAGAAATATTTTTGGCAATGGTTTTGTACTATCTTCCCATTTCTAGAATCTATTAAAGAACTCAGCATACACTGATCTCTTAAAAAAATAGTTTGACTTTAACGTACACTGAGATAATGAGTAAGAAAATATTGACAATTAACATTTATTGTACACTTATTTTGCAGACTCTTATTTTCTCTGTTATACCTTTTTACACTTACATATCACATTTCTCTCTAACACTACTAAATCATTTTTTATTAAAAGTAATAATATCACAGTTAAATAAACCTTCTTCCTCTACTCTTAATCTTTTTCCAGCTACTGTTCTCACATTCTCCTCTCTTTTGCAGACAGTCTTTTTGACAATTGATACACCTGAGTTTCAAATTCCTCAGTTTTTGTCGACTACTCAGTCTACTCCAAACTATCCTCCTTCACTTCAGTGAAAATGTTCTCAATGATGTCATTGATATCTATCACATCACTAAATTCAAAATATAATTTAAACTATGGTCCTTTTATTGATTTCTACCATCATCCAGTTTTATCACAACTGTTGGATTTCTTCACTTTTTTATTGTATTTCTCATTTTGATTCTTTTGCTGGTTTCTTTTCCTTTACCCAACCTGAATATATTGGAGTGTCTCAAGAATCTTTCCTGGGCTCTTTACTCATCCAAAACATGCTCCTCAATAAGGTCTTAAACACAGTCTTAGTTTTCATTACCATATATGCTGACTTTTAAATTTAGATCTGCAGTCATGATTCTTTCTCTGAATGAGTCCTAGATATCGAAGTGCTCAGATGAGATGTTTTTCCCTTGTATGTCATGATGATAATAGCAAAGTGTTTAAGAACTTAGGTTTTGAGTTGTAATTTTGCCTCTGCTACTCACTAATTCTGTGAATGTGAGCAAATTGTATAACCATTCTGCCCCATGATTTTCTTGCTTATGAAATTGAGATAGTAAAAGTAATACCTCTCTCATGGGTTATTGTAAGGATTCAAGGAGATAATATATGTAAAGTACTTAGAAAAGTGTTTGGCACATAGTAGATACATAATAAATGTTCACTATAATCACTATCAGGACACTCCTCTCATAATGCTTTCATGGTACACTATATGTTCTCTTTAAAAAAACTAAACATAACCAAAATTTTATATTTAACTTGTGTTATAATACTGTAAGTAATTTATGCCTCTCATCAATAAGAATGGCAACTACATTTGTTTTACTCAACATTAAATCCTGTAGCACCTGACAGGTACCTGGAACAGAGTAGCTGTTTAACAAATATTTATACAATGAATAAGTACTACCCCTGTCTAATGGAAATAATCAAAGGTCTTCCACAAGAAAGTAACATCATCCCCTTGTTTTTAATCCCAAATGCTATCACTGTATGCCAGCAATTATTTTTGTTCAACTCTCAAAAATTTGTATTCCTTGTCATAAAGTGGCAGACATTTACAGATTTGTCATGTAGATTTGGTTTGAGAGTAATTGCACTTGGAGAAAAAATCTCTAAATAAAGCAACTCTGTAAGACACTATTTATCATTAATGCTAGTACATACTTATTTAATTTATACAGATATTTACCTACTACGGTGATCTTTTTTCTCAAGAAAATAATCAATTGAACGTTGATCTAAAAAACTCAGTCTAACTGTCTCACCCAGGTAAATCATTGTACAATTAGTTAACAAATAATGCTTCCTATTTCAGTATAAATCACCCTAAAGTAAAAATCTGCAACCTCCTGATTTTTTTTTCATAACTTTACCTTCATTTCCACCTGATTAAACATGTTGAGAAAATTGTTTTGAAAAATGATTTTTGTGATAATGTACATATGAATGATGTAGTGACTGATAATGTTGTTAAGCTTTATAATTCCACTGATTCAGATCACCACTTCACTACATTTTAATGCTATAATACAAGTATATATGTATGTTTCTCACTGATACTGTGAACAAAATAACATTCACATATCTATTAGAAAAAATCTTTACCAGTTATTTATCATAAAATACTAACAAATGAGCATATCTTCATAAATCTCTTCATTCTGATCAATAAAAATGAATGTCTCCATTTCATTCAAACATGAGATAAATAAGTTAAATTGAATATTTGCAATAATTGCCCAAAATGGCTTTCATGCATGTTAAAATATATCCATTCTGGTGTTGTATGATGGGTACACCTTGTTAAAACCACATATTTGGAGTCAAAACAGATTTATGCATATTCATAAGGTAAGATTCACCAAATTTTCTCCTGTGACCTAAATTTTAACTTCAAAGACGGTTTAGAAAGCAATCTATGTTTTTACAGGTGGTCCCTGACCTATGAAGCTTCGACTTGGGACTTTTCAACCTTAAGATAGTAGGAAAATGATATGCATTTAATACATTCCTCAACTTAAGATGTGTTTCAACTTACGTTGTAAATTAAAAATATAGTAAGTCTAAAAAGCACCTTTAACTTAATATTTCAATTTATGATAGGTTTATCAGGACATAACCCCATTGTAAGTCAAGGAGAATATGTATATTGATATTAATTGCTTTGCCTTGTCCCTAGTATTCTCATTTTTGTTGCAAACAGTTCTAATTTTTATTGTTTTTCAAAATGTGTATATGATATTTTTACATGTCACTGCAGGGGAGCTCATAAGACTTAGCAAGACTCACATGAATCTTTTCAAATATGAAATCCATATCTATAATAAAATAAATAAACAGGTATATTCTAAGCTTTTGGCTTTTGGAAGGGCTGCTGAGGCTTACTACAGATTTTTCTCTGGTGGATACTATCCTCTCCATTGCCAGTTTCACTGTGTGGAGCCTCGGGGTCAATGCTGTGCGTGTCAAAATTCTCTATTATTTCAGGTTGTGTTTAATTTCTCTCACCAATATATATAAATATATGGCTTCAAACGTATACTACTGTCTTTCTGTATTCCCTCGACCTTTCAATGTTTCTAATTGAAATTATAATTTAAAATGTATTACACTATAAATGGTTAAATGAATGTTGCAAAAAAATAAGGAAAATATCCTCCAAAATGTACATTATTTTTGTGTTATCAAGGAATTCACTGTGTGGAGAGATGGGACTGAAGCTGGTCACAATTTTGTAAACCAAAACTCAATCAAGCATTAGTTCAGCAAGAAAATAAATTGGTTTCTGAGGAGCAGTAGATTTTGTGTAATAAAAAATTAATAACTCACAGGTTAGTAAAGTGACAAGCCAGATAAGCCTCTGAAACATGTTGAAGAACATTATCTTCTCTATGGGACATTAGGTCCACCAGTAGGTTCCCCAGAGGCATAAAAGTACCCACATTTGCCATCACTCACATCATACATAGACACCTCCCCCTACCTCAAAAAAGAAAAAAAGGAAGCGAGAAAAAAGAGTTTGGTCAATTTTAACTCCTGATTTAATTTTAGGAATACAGAAAGTATGGAATTCCAAAATTTCACCCCAGAATCATTGAAAAATCTGATGTCCCAGATGATACCCCATACTGTAATTTAATGTACTGTCTGAGAATATTGCCCCAGTGTGAGATGCTTGCTGTCAAAATGTCTATTAATGTTCATAATATTTGGATGAGAATTGAAAAGTGTCACCCTTGATTACCAGTAATAAATAATTTTTTGTTTGTTACTTTTGTTTGATATTTCCATTTGCACTTTCTTTTGTATTTCCACTCCATATTTGTTCACCAGCTTTTAGGATTTATACTCAGGGTATCTTTTGCAATCAGATATAATACTGTTGTCTTTATAGGAACTTGGAAATCAAACAGTTTCGTTAAAAGGAAAAGCAGTTTGTGGCATCAAAAATGTCTCTTCTGTGAAAACGATAGATTACTGATGTTCATCTCTCATTAGGCTCATCTAATCAGTTAGCTTGATTTTTTCCCCACCAGATAACAACTTGTGTAAATGCGTAGTGTCTTTGAAGCACAGATGTACAATAAACAAAGACCATTTAGTTCATCCCTTTAGGCCTCAGATGAGGAAATTCACTTGTAAAGAGATAAAATTAAAAGATATTTGCCCAAAGGCTCACACTGTCATATACAGATACACCCAGGTCTAAAAAATCCTCCAAGATATATTGATTCTAGTCTGTCAAGTATCATGCCACATGATTTATATTTTTAGCAATATAAGTAGTTTGTATTAAAAATATAAAAGCCTCTATGCTTCAAAATAATTTGTTGAAAAAAAATCCAAACATTAAACTCATTTTTGTTTCTAATTGTTGCAAGGCAAAAGATCTATATATCTCATTTATTTCTTCTTGGTAGAAAAATAACCCAGATAACTACTAGAGAGAAACATAAATGAATTTTTTAACAATTATATTATCACAGAACATAAGCTCATATATTTATACAAAAATGCAATATGAACATGAAAATAGCTTGCTAATTTTATTAAACATAACTTATGGCAGTTATACGTTAATAGACTTATGTCATATAGCGGGCTGTACATTATTTAAAAGGCAAAAATAATGATAGAAATTGAATAGAAAATCTTAGCCTAAGAAATTTTAGCAACTATTAACTAGTTTGTTAGTTTACCAATAAGTAGATTAATATGAGTAATGAATAGTTATGGAATTATGTATAAATTGTTGGCAAGAATGGAAGAGATGGATATTTATTTATTCAGTTGGTGGTTTATTAGGAGGGAGCTTAAAATTGACGTATGGGCCTTTACATCACTTTGAAAATCACTGTTATACAGGATTTCAAACTACTTTTAACTTTTTTCCTTTTAATGTCACTTTTCTCACTAACCTTACCAAATATTTAATGAAATTGATCTCACATTTACAGACACAGCCTATGTAAAATTATAAGGGTAAAAAAAAACCTTATTGACACAAAATAATTTACACATTTATGGAGGACATGTATTTGTTACATGCATAGAATGTGTAATGCTCATGTAAGGGTATCTGGGGTATCCATCACCTTAAATGTTTATCATTTCTATGTGTTGGTAACATGCCAATTCCTCTCTTCTATCTTCTTAGAAATGTACAGTGCATCCTTACTAACTCCAGTCTCTATGCTTTATTATCAAATATTGAATATTGGGCTTATTTTTTCTAACTGTATGTTTGTACTCACTAATCAATGTTTATTTATCATCCATGAAAGCCAATTTTAAAAATTATTTTTACATGTCTGTCATTAAGTAGAGACAAACTATTATATATATACCGACACAAAAGTAATGAGTTACTTTGAATCTATATAAAGGAGTTTCCATATTTACTTATTTATACTAATTTTTCTGGGAATTATACTTATGTCAATTGAACACCCTGCCACGAATTCTAAGACTATTTTTATTTTCCTTTTCACTTTAGATAGTAGGAAACTCCAGAAAAAAAGTGAGATGAATATCGTATGAAATGGAAAATTATAATCTAATTCTATTACCATTGTTTTGCACTAGCAACTAAGCAGTTTTTGGAATAGGAAGGAAGAGATAGTAGGTGTATGGTTGTACTGGGATTTATAAAACATTCATTAATAGATATTTCATAATGCCAAATGTTGAGAACCACTTGTGAAATATGATTTAAATATTTTTCTATATTATTAAATTTTCAATGTTTGCAAATACATAGAACATTAATTTAATTAAGACTTTATACCTAAAATCCTGCTTATAAAATACTAAGGATGAATGGATGGGTGACACCAAGTGAAGAAATCAGGCAAATTTGGGAGGTGAGTTTGGGGCAATTAAAAATGGTCTGCTTTTTCTCTTTATTAAATAAGATTGATACACTTATGTTCATGGCTATGTATAAAATACCATGGGCCATACTCTGTGGCATGTATTTTACATACATCACTTGATTCAATTGTTAAAATTGTGAAGTGGTTCTTATTTAACCCACTTTATAGTTGATGAAAATCAGGGTTAGAAAGTTTCAAAATCTCACACTTAATACATGTTGAAGTTAAAATTCAAAACTAGTCTATCTACTCATGAATTGACGGGCACTTGGGTTGTTTCCACTTAATTGTACATCTTGGTAAATTCACTAAAAATCATTTAATTGTACACTTAAATGGAGTAAAGGCATGATATGTAAAGTATACTTCAATAAAGAACAAAAATAAATAAATAAATAATATGAGGGGAAAAAAACTAGTCTATCTAATCTCAAAGTTTATGCTTTTACTCATGACCACATGTTTTCTCAGTATAGTTCGTGGGTAAAACTGCACTAAGAGTTTATTAAATAAAAAGCATATTCTGTGCCTTCTAAGTGAAAAGTCTCTGGAAATAGCGTGTGGGCATCTGCCTTTTTAAAATATTCCTCAAGTGGTTCTCTATAGAATGAAATTCTAGTGCCACACTACTGTACTATAGGGCTTTCAATTAAACACACACACACACACACACACACACACACACACATACACACACACAGGAAACATAACAAAATATATTTCATTTAATTCAGCTTAAACACTTAAAAAAATCATAAGGCAATGGAAGAAATGAATTGAAAGCCTATACCTATATTTAGAACAGTCGTGTCTGATTCTATCGTTACTCTCTGCTCGTTTAAGTATTGCTCTGTCATTCCACTGCTTGACCTTGTCTTTGCTACCTAGCTCTGCATCCCCATCCAGACCTGATGATTAGGTTGACGTGTATCTAACATACATTTTTAGTGCCTGATTTTAGGCACTTCTTCCCCAACTTTACCCAATCTCCTACTCTTTCCATTTTTAGCCACTTTTGAATAACCATTCCAACTAACCTAGATCTAGAATCTCAGAGCATATACTACTGGCCAGTGTTCAGACTAGCTTATCTGATAAAGAAAAGTTACTGCTTTAATAGCTTCTTCTATGACAATTAAACATGCAATTAGGGAAATCAGGGGAGGTAGAATATACTCACAGTATTAAAAAGGAATGTGGATAATTATTAATATTACATAAAAAGTATTAAAAGACTTCAGAATTTTTCATCTGCATGTTCAAGAAAGTCAATTAAGCAATGCTGTCTGATTATTTCTGATTCATAAGAGATATGTAGCCTTCTTGAATGAATTTATTTACATATACCTAAAAATATAAGCTTCAAAACATTCTTCACTTCCTTTGCTAATAGCCTTTTTACATGAACTCCTTCATTAATTTTTATTCTACCCCATCCAGAAGGGAGCCAGAATATTGTCACTGTTCTCTGTTACCTGGAAGCTTCTGTACCTTGACTTTGCTACATGTCACTTGGTTCTCACCGTTCAGGGGGTTTATCAAGGAAGAAAACCAATGCTCAAATATTGTCCTGTAGCATTACTGAGCCCAGATAAGGAAGTATAGAAAGACAGTCTCCTCTGTTTTATTTTCCTAAAACATGGTATTTCTCTTTTGTGTTTTTCTCTTAGATGCTGCCTCTAAACTTGATATTTTTCTAATAACTTTTATGTAATAAATTTATCTGACACATCTAATAAATTCTTAATGTACAAATAAATGGTACATTTAGGAAAGATATAAGCAAAGATGTCATTTTTCTGTTCTCACCTTTACCATGTCACTGTATACAATATGCAATTATATAATACAATTGCCAAAAAGAAATAGCCTTTTGTCTTTCTGGAGGAAGAAAACGAAGTTTTAAATAGAGATCATGACTTATATATTATTTAGTTTATGAAAAAAATACTTCCATTTTTGTCTTTCGATGAGCACTCCATTAGAATAGAGGAAAGAATAACTTAGTTAAACACACTGATTAGAGGTCATTCTCTGTGATTGTACAACATGAATGGCAGTGCAGGTGACAGTTTTGATATAGGCTCAAAAAATTGGCACATCATTGTGAAGAAGAGAAAAAGTGTCAATTTTAGGACACTTTCCTAATCAATTTTAGGAAAAACATCTGAACGTAGTTTGCTATTCCCCATGATTATCAGAAAGATTTGTCACATTTCTTATACCAAGACTTGACATTTAGAGAGGAAGAAAAAAATTCTTCCAAACAGAATCTCACAATGAAGGACACCAATTTCTTAAGGAACTGTGGTAGGCTTAAAGAGCACAGGGATTTTGCTCTTATTTTGTCATTTCTCTTCCCAAAATTACATAGATAAACCTCCAACACTAAAACATAAGTGTTTCTTTGAAAGTGTTTTTGTGGACACCATAACTTGAGAAAAGAATTTGACAATTTTGTGTTTCACTAATGGAAAACTAGGGCTTTTTTTTTTTTTTTTTTTTTTTAGTTATTTATTTAAAAATATTATTATGGTACAAATGTTTTTGGTTACATGGATAGGTTTTGTAATGCTCGAGTCAGGGTTCTAAGTGTGCCCATCACCCAGATAGTATTCACTGTACCCATTAGGTATATTTTTGCCCATCCCCACCTCCCCCTCTCTTGCTTAATTTCCACTTAGTTTTACTTCCCTCGATGCAGATGTGTGATTATCAGTTATCAGTTAGTTTCAATTTAACTCCGAGACACCTAGAGTTTGTTTTTCCATTCTTTAGATACTTCACTTAGCATAATGGTCTCCAGTCCCATCCAAATTGTTGCAAAAGGTTTTTAATTCATTCTTCTTCATGACTGAGTAGTATTCCACAGTATGCATATATACCTCATTTTGTTACTCCATTCACGAATTAATGGACACTTGGGTTGATTCCACATCTTTGCAATTGTGAATTGTGCCACAATAAACATTCAAGTGCAGGTGTCTTTGTGACAAAATGACCTCTTTTCCTTTGGGTAAATACCATAGTGGGATTGCTGGATCAAATAGTAGGTCTACTTTTAGTTCTTTGAGGAATCTCCATACTGTTTTTCATAGAAGTTGTACTCATTTGAGGTCCCATCAACAGTGTATAAGCGTTCCTTTCTGTCTGCATCCATGCCAGCATCTATTGTTTTTGGACTTTTTAATAAAAGCCATTCTAACAGGGGTGAAGTGATATCTCCTTGTGGGTTTAATTTGCATTTCTCTGATGATTAGTGATATTGAGCACTTTGTCACATTTATTGGCCATTTGTCTATCTTCTTTTAAAAAGCTTCTGTTCACGTCTTTTGGCCACTTCTTGATGAAGTTTTTTTTTTTTTTTTTTTTTCCCCTTACTGATTTGCTTGAGTTCTTAGTAGATTCTGGTTATTAGCCATTTATTGGATGTATAGCTTGTAATATTTTCTCCCATTCTGTAGGTATCTATTTGCTCTGTTGATTATTTCCTTAGCTATGCAGAAACTTTTTAATTTAATCAAGTTCCATTTACTATATTTATTTTATTGTTGCTGTGATTGCCATTGGGGTTGTCTTTATAAATTCTTTGCCTAGACAGATATCTAGAAGAATTTTTCCAACATTTTCTTCTAGCATTCTCATGGTTTCATGCCTTCCATTTAAGTCCTTTATCAATTTTGAATTAATTTTTGTGACAAAAATAGTAAAGAAAGGCAAAGATGTTCATTATATAAAGGTAAAAGGAGCAATTCAACAAGGAAACATAACAATCCTAAATATTTATGCACCTAACAGAGGAGTGCCCAGATTCATAAAGCAAACCATACAGGATCTAAGCAAAGAGATCAACAGCAGCATCATAATTGCCGGGGACTTCAGCACCACTGACAGAACTGGATGGATCATCCAAGCAGAAAACAAACAAACACTGAACTTAAATGGGACTCTAGAACAAATGGTTCTAACAGAAATTTATAGAATATTTTGCCTCAAAACTACATTACTGAATATACATTATTTTCACCAATACATGAAACATTCTCCAAGAGTAATCATAACTTAGGCCACAGAACATGTTTCAACAAATTCAAAAAAAAAAAAAAAAATAGAAATAATACTATGCATCCTCTCAGACCACAGTGGTATAAAACTAGAAATCAATTGCAAGAGAAACACTCAATTTTACACAAAGTCATAGAAATTAAACAACCTACTGCTGAACAATTATTGAATCAGTAATGAAATTAGATGGAAATCAAAAGATTCCTCAAACTGAATTCCTCAACAAAGAGGACACAAGTTATCAAAAATCTATGAGATTCAGCAAAAGCAATCCTAAGGGGAAAATTCATAGTCTTAAATGCCTACAGCAAAAAGACAGAAAGATCACAAATCAACTATTTAATGGCATATCTCAAGGAACTAGAAAGGGAAGAGAAAACAAACCCCAAAGCCAGCACAAGGAAAAAAAAGATAACTAAGGTCAGAGCAGAACGAAACAAAATGGAAAATAAACAAACAAACAAAAATACAAAGGATCAATAAACAAAAAGCAGGTTCTTTAAAAATAATAAAAAAAAAATAAACTTCTTGCTAGATTAAACAGGGATTGAAGAGAAAGAACCCAAATAGGCCTACTCAGAAATGAAAAAGGAAACATTATGACTGATACCACAGAAATACAAAATATCATCTGTGAATGCTATGAAAATCTCTATGTACATAAACTCAAAAATGTAGAGGAAATGGACAGATTCCTGGAAACACACAACCTCCCAAGACTCAATCAGGAAGAAGTAGAACTCCTGAACAGACCAATAACAAGCAGTGAGATAGAAGCAGTAATAGAAAAGCTTCCAACAAAAAAAAAGCCCAGACCAGATGGAGTCACAGCCAAATTTTACCAGGCTTATAAAGCTGGTACCCATACTGCAGAAATTATGCCATAACATGGAAAAGGATGGTATCCTCCTCAACTCATTCTATGAATATAATATCACCTTGATACCAAAGCCAGGAAAGGACACAACAACAACAACAAAAAAGAAAATTACAGACCAATATCCTTTATGAATATAGATGGAAATATCCTCAATAAAATACTAGCAAACTGAATGCAACATCAAATCAAAAAAATAATCCAGCATGAACAAGTGGGCTTCATTTCAAGGATGCAAGAACTGTTCAACATACAGAAATCAATAAAAGTGATTCACCACAGAAACAGAAGCAAAAGGAAAGACCATATAATCTTCTCATTAAATGCAGAAAACTAGGGCTTTTGAGATATCATCACATTTAATGTTTCTACCCTACTAAAAGTTACATCCATAGCATACTTCTTTTTATTTGAATGAATCTCTCTAACTTGTAAATCACAATAAAAGCAAAAGATAGGCTGGGCGCGGTGGCTCCCGCCTGTAATCCTAGCACTCTGGGAGGCCAAGGTGGGCGGATCACTCAAGGTCAGGAGTTCGAAACCAGCCTGAGCAAGAGCGAGACCCCGTCTCTACTAAAAATAGAAAGAAATTAATTGGCCAACTAAAAATATATAGAAAAAATTAGCCAGGCATGGTGGCGCATGCCTGTAGTCTCAGCTACTCGGGAGGCTGAGGCAGTAGGATTGCTTGAGCCCAGGAGTTTGAGGTTGCTGTGAGCTAGGCTGACGCCACGGCACTCACTCTAGCCCAGGCAGCAGAGTGAGA
>CAUYRT010105980.1:0-11734 GCA_963574885.1 Lepilemur ruficaudatus | reverse complement strand
ATGGTGGTGGTGGTGGTGGTGATGGTGGTGATGGTGGTGATGATGGTGATGGTGGTGATGGTGGTGATGGTGGTGATGGTGGTGGTAGTGGTAGTGGTGATGGTAGTGGTGATGGTGGTGGTGGTAGTGGTGATGGTGATGATGGTGATGGTGGTAATGGTGGTGATGGTGGTGGTAGTGGTGATGGTGATGGTAGTGGTGATGGTGGTGGTGGTAGCGGTGATGGTGGTGATGGTGGTGGTGGTGGTGGTGATGGTGGTGGTGGTGGTGGTGGTGGTGGTGGTGGTGGTGGTAGTGGTGGTGGTGACGGTGATGGTGGTGATGGTAGTGGTGATGGTGGTGGTGGTGGTGATGGTGGTGATGGTAGTGGTGGTGATGGTAGTGGTAGTGGTATTGGTGATCGTGACGGTGATGGTGGTGAGGGTGTGGAAAGGTACTGATAGCCATGTTCCACCCCTGGGACTGACAAATGTTGGGTTTCTCACAGCACAGTCTTTAGAAACTATGCATCGGATTCCCAGTTGCACTTCAGCCCTACTGAGCCAGAATCTCCGGGAGTAAAATCAGGAACTCTCCCTTTTTGAAAAGCTCCTTGGGAAACTCTTAAGTACTCCTAAAGGCAGGAAGAACTGTGATTCATCAAAGCCATGGTGGCACACTAGATATCCACACACCAGAAGCAAGAGCCTCCAGCTCTCCAGGAGGCTTATTATTAACTCTGAATATTCCTGTGTATTTCCATCCCAATCCTGTTCAGTAAGCTCCAGCTTTTGGGATGTGGCTCTGGGAACCACAGACTCCAGGTGGGAAAACCTGCAGCCAGTACGACACAGCAGGGTTCCCAGTGGCCAGACACGCAGCATGTGTCCTCTGAGAAAGGCACAGAGCCTCATAGGCTGATTGGGGGCAAAGACCAAGTTCTTGTTGGACTCACTATCCTCTACGGTTGCACTAACACACGCCAAGCTCAGCTGCAGGCCACATTCCAGGCAGGCATACTTGGCTTTCTGCCATCAGTGTTGGGATTTATCATTTCCCAGAACCAAAAACTCTGAAGTCTTTCTATGTCCTCTACAGAGGTACCACCATGGGGCCCATCCTTCACTTAGGCTAAGTTCAATAGATGAGGCCAAAATTTTAAAGCACTTCAGTGGTGAGTCTATAAGAATCCTCTGCTTTTATTTACCTTTTTGTTAGGTTTCCTTAGGAATTCTTTGGGGTGTAATTCCAAGTAGACATGACTACCACCAGGTGTATGTTCCCTCTCCCTTAAGAGATCAAGAGGAGATTGGAATGTGGTTCTGAACGGATGAGAATCTCATTAATCAACGTGGGTGAGGCTGGTAGAAAAAAAAAGCTTTAGCAGATGGCAAGCTTGGAAGACCCACAGAACTTTCTGAAATTCTCTTCAAAGTATGCAGTTGGGTATTCTGGTTTCAGAGGATCTTTGCTATAACATGACTTTCCTTGGCTTGTAGTACAGGGTTACAGAGGCCCTCATTGGGTCTCAGCCAAGGGAGTCAGATTAGCAGAAGTACTGCACGGGAACACAGTGTCACTTAGAGCACAGGCCTGGAAAAGAGATCCCAAGGGCAGTCATACTGCTGGATTCCAAACTACAGAGGCCAGGCTAGAGAAGCTCCTGACCAGAGACACAGCCGCTTGTGGGACCAGGCAATTGTAATGCAGGCTGAACATTCCAGAATCCAAGGCAAGGCTCACAAAGGCGGAACTGCCACTGGGCCCACTGCCAAGTCTAGCCACTCTGACGCTGCGCCGAAAAGCCATCAAATCTGTCCTTCCTATGAGGACATATTCAATTAGGCATTTATATAAAACACCTAGTATACGTAGAGGAGCATGCATGGGTCTTCAAGGATGGGCAGTTGGAAATAAATGAACAATAGTGTGTCTGCCAGGAAAGATGTTTATGTTCAATTAGAAGTCAAAAAATGTGGCTATAAGGAAAAAAAATAAGTAAATATAAAATTATCTATCAATGTAGTACAAACACATGAATGTGGTTTAAAAAAGGGGATTAATTAAGACAAAGAATTTTAATAGCAATTATACTTTAAAAGAGGATAGTTAAGATGAACAATCTAAAAATTAATTCTTGGTTAATTTGTAGGCTGGGAGCTGGCAAAGAGATGAGTGTATGTGTGTGCGTGTGTGTGTGTAAGATCACACCTGTGTGCACCCACCCAGAAGCATGAATGCTGGGCCCCATCCATCTCTCCCTTTCTCTTCAAAGTTTGTGTCCTTGCCATGGATTCCCCCCACCACTCTCTCTTTCTTTCCTCCCCCTTCATTCTTCCTTTTCCTGTGCCCGGCCAGGGGCCTGCAATCTCACTGATGAACAAGATTGGAAAACGAGTATTTCCTCCTACTGACTCCGAGCTCCCTTATTGCCCTGCACCCTTCTGTTCCTTCCACCCCCGCACCTTGCCAAACCTCAGCTGCACATCTTGCTCCAAGTGTTTGGGATTATTTCCCAGTGTGTGGTAAGGACAATTCTAGTGCCAGCAAATAAGCTGGCAGCCAAAGAAATGCAGGCCGATGCAATCCAAACTTCCAGGGAGCCAGCCACTCTTGGATCACTCTGAGGCTCCAACTCACACTTCCCCCTTACTCTAGTTTTCTTCCTCATGACAACAGCAAACAAATGACATGAGTTCCAGGCACAGGCCTGGTGCAGGGTGTTGAGGCCCGTGTCGCTCTTTCCTCTCTGAACCTATTGCTTCTCTCCAGGCCCTTCCTGGGATGGATGTGGCTGTTCCTGTGTAAATAAAAGTACAAGGCAGAGCCAAAGTGACTCAGTCTTACTTGTGCTAGGATTAAAGGGGTGTACTTGCCCCTTGGTGTATGTCAGTGAGGTGTTAGCAAAGGACCTTGCACAGAGTCCCTGGTTCATAAGTACAGCACTTGTCTATGAATAATGAGCCATAGGAAAAAGAGGTCCACCTCTCCTAAAGCTTGCCAACTTCCTGGGGTATCTGAGAAGCTGCAAAATATAAATGGCTATTACGTCACTGTTATAGTGTGAGTGGGTAGGTCCGCTTGGCTGCACTTGCTGGTGCTAATGACATCAAGGATGGGACCCCAAAAGGCCAGCAGGCTTTGCACAAAGAGAAACGTGCTGCGTGGTCCTGACTTCCCCTGGCCTCAGTCACGGACTGTGGGGTGTGGCCTTGCTCTGGCCTTGGCCGAGTGTGGGCTGGCTTAGGCCATGTTTGTCCTGGGAGACAGGTGGGTGGGAAACTTCAAAGGAAACATCTCACGGAGGGCTATTGGCAGCAGCAGGAAAAAAAATAAATGAAAGCACGTGAGTGTCATAACTGTTTCCTTTTCTTCTCTCTCCAAGCACTAGCCAGCTTTTCACCCATAAATGAGACCCGGGTCAATGCTACCCCAATCCTTTGGGCAAATGTTATCTTTATTAATTCTCTTGCATACATCTGCTTGCTTTAATGGGACCAGGGACAAAGAGCTGCTCCCGCACATCCCCACACACAGGCGGTGGGACACTGGGCAGGTTACTTAGCTTCTCTGAGTCCCAGGATCCTCATTCAAAAGGTGACAGAATAAAAATATCTGAGTCACAACCCTGCATTAGGATAATAAAGTTAGATAAGGCAGGAAAAAGTGCTGTGTCGTTTGTAAATTGACATGAAGCTGCCATCATTATTTTTCAAGTGGATTCCTGCTCCAGAAGAGTAAAGGTACTCTTTTCAAATGCTTCCTAAAACTATCTTCTTCAATCCATGGAAATCAAGCCAGCTTGAAGGAGGGAGAGATGATGCATCTAGCCAGCATGCATGTGTAATAACTATAATTATCTGGACATGCTGGGTGCCGTGGCTCATGCCTACAATCCCACCACTTTGGAAGGCCAAGGCAGGAGGATCACTTTAGGCCAAGAGTTCAAGACAAGCCTAGGCAACATAGCAAGACCCCATCTCTAAAACAAAATTAAAAATTAGCCAGTATAGTAGCGCATACCTGTAGTCCTAGCTACTCAAGAGGCTGTGGTGGGAGGGTTGCTTGAGCCTAGAACTTCAAGGTTTCAGTGAGCTATGATCATGCCACAGCACTATAGCTTGGGCAACAGATTGAGACCCTGTCTTAAAAAAAATTATCTGGATATGAATCGAAACCATCAGGGATGGACTAAGTGTATATACTTTTTCAACTCCTTAGGTAAGTCCAAAGGTTAGCCAGGTAGACAAGGCCTGGGCCAGCCCCTTGATACCTTCCTATCCCTTAACCTAGGGCAGAGTTTCTCTAACTTTGTTGATGATGAGAATCACCTAGAATACCTGCTAAAAATACAAATTCCCAGACTCCTTCCCAGATGCTCCCAATCAGATCTTGGAGGAGAAGGCCAAGAAAGTAGGTGAATTATTATACATCATCTGGAAGTTGGGAAACACTGCCTAAAGTTTCTTAAATGTTCAATGTGTATGAGAATTACCTGAGAACCTTATTTTAAAAAATGAAGATTCCCAGGCACATCCACTCTAACTCAAGAAATTTTAATTTGAGAACCCTGGGGTGAGACCTGGGAGTTTCGCTTTTCACCAGCACCCTCAGTTGATCCCAAGTCTGCCGCTCTGTGGGAAATGCTGCTCCAGGCTTCCGGAATGGAGGATCAATCCCAGATAATGCAGCTCCCACCTCTCATGCCTGAACTGGACACTGTTGCTTGAACTTCCTGGTGGCTGTTGAGGAGAGTTGACTGCCTGAGAAGGGACAACCCTGAGTCATTCTGAGTCTGAGTCATTCTGAGTCTTGGCAGTGAAAGCTGTGAAGTAGGGCAGGTGGCATGAGGCGCCGAGACACAGCAGGGAAACCTGCCATCTAGAGAAGCCCCGCTCCCTGTAAGCTGTGACCCAACTGTGCCCTGCCCCAAGAAAGTGCTCTCCCGCCCTGGTGCTATGGATGTGAACAAGGGTCCAGCCAATAGTCGACATACCTGGCAAGCCGGGCCAGCTTTCCTGCAGCAGCCGTCCTCTCTGCTGCCTCCTGCAGCCATCTTGGATCCCACCCCCAAGGGGCCTGCAGACTCATCACTAAGGACGAGAACCTGGCACATGATGAGGTCCTCCCTCAGGTGCATCTTGTTTATGGCAAACATGAAGGGTGAGGTCTTTTCTTCCTTTCCCTAAGTTCCCGCTAGCATGCAAACAGGAATTTCTGCCCTCTCCAATGTATTGAGTGAAAGCTGCTACTTCCTTGCCCCCTCTTGTTTCTCCCTAAGTGATAACACAGGGTCTATTTAGCAATGTAGGAAGGGTGTTCTTGTTGGCTCCTGCCCTCAGCTGGAGGCGTTTATCCAATGGACAACTTGTCCGCCTTGTTACTCTGCACCCTGGAGATCCTGTGGCTTGTCCCTTTGACTATATGAATTTTAAGGCATGGATTCAGGAAAACAGTATATAAAAGCTTGTTTCAAAGTATGAGAGGGTCTGGGGACTCGCTATTTGTCCCTGAAAGATGAAGGGGTAACTGTATTTGTTTAATCTCTCTGTAGAAACCATGATCCACTCCAAGTGACAAACAGAGGCTGAGTCCCTGAGCACGGGGAACCCAGACAGACTGACTGACCGGCTGACTGACTGACTAATGAGATCTCTGACTGAACCACATCCCACCTGCATTGATTCTGAGCATTAATTTTTTATGGCCACCAACTAAATATAAAAAATGGAAAGAGGGGACTTCTGGTAAAGTCTGCAGATTAAACATGACCATCTACTTTCTTCCCCTCCCAAAACACCACTAAAAATGCTAGTAAAGAGATTTTTTTTCTTAAGCCACAAATCTAAAAGGCTGGTAGTCCAGCAGAGGAGACATAAAGAGCAAAATTTTGAAAGACAGAAAACACATGGTTGTATTTCCTAAGCCAGGAAGCTGAGAACCAAGAAATCCTCGAAAGGCTTAGAAATTAGCAGCCACACGTACCTCTGGAAGTGGAGGCCCAAAGGAGTAGCTGAAATAAGTAGGATTGGCAGCAAGTTGATATTTTAGCAGAGCCCCAAAACCCCTTCCGAGGCAGTCAAGTGATACAATTTGCAGATTCTCTTCTAACAAATCTCATAGACCTCTATGACCCTTTAAATTATGTGCATTTACTGACTTTTTAAAAACTTTATGAAAGGAAGGCGGGAAGGTGAGAAGAAGGGCTTCTCCTCTGAGGAGCATTTTGAGGGCCAATTTCCTGCCTTCCTCTCCTTTCTGGCTCAGCCTTTCTAAGTCCGACACACTGTCAGTTGAAGAGTCCAAAGGAACACTGCTGCAGCGTGTGGAAATTTCACGGTGAGAGCAGTTGAGCACTGGGGCACATTACTCAGGAGCTTGGCTTCACTCTCAGGCACTGTACAAAGGCCCATCCAAGCTTTCCCCTTTGCCAGGCCACAGGCCCCCACTGGAGGCCCTGACCCCCAAGGCTACTGTCCTTCTGGCCGGCACAACTGACTCCCATGGCTCCGGCCAAGGCTGAGGTCACCCCTTTAACTCCACCTTGGTCCTGGAGGAGAAAGCCCTTCCCCACCGTGGCCCAGGACTCCTTCCTGGAATCAAAGCCTGCCAAGTCACACTCCTCGTCACCTACATGCTGGAAGCCCATTTTTTCCCTCAACCATTTCTGTTTGTTCTTCTCAAAGTTCTTGCCTAAGGTCTACCCAATCTCTCCATTCTCAGAAAACTCATTCTGGATTATATATATGCTCATCTTTTCTTGGCATTTCCAAGGTCAAGGCAATGATGTGGCTCTGGGAAGCCCAGCAGACTAAAAATGCAGCTCTTTAAACTCTGAGGATCCTGTCTCATTTAGATTTTAATGCATAAACCTATGGTTGCTTGCCTGAAGCCTAGTCACCCTCTTTAGGAGGAAAGGGAGTTCTATAAGCAGAAACCTGAAGCAAGAACTTTGTGGTCATTTCATTTACAGGGCCTCTAGTGCCCCTGGGTCTTTCTGCCTGGGAAATCTTGTATTCTAGTCTCATATCTGGGATTCTAGCCTACACTTTACCAATAGAGATCACTGATGTTGAAGATCACTGATCCACACCTATTTTCTGTACTCTTAGCCCCAGGACAGCCTACTGGAAACAGTTCCCTGCAGAACCGTGCAGTCGTTAAGATTGTGTGCTCTGGCGCAGCTATGTGAACTTGAGCAAGTTATTTAACTGCTCAGTTTGCTCATCTTGGATAACAATAGTGTTTGTCTCATGGGTTTTTATACTAGTTAATACAGGTTTATGTTTAGAATTGTGTCTGGCACATAGTTAATGCTCCATAAATCCTATTATCATTAGCTCCTTGCCCTTCAAGGAGGAGCCACCCCACCTGCAAGTGGCCCACTCCCCCTCTGTTGAGTGCCGTGCCTAGCGTATGCCACTACTGTTGCATTCATCACCCTGCAGCCTCCACCACCGGACAGTGGTCTCCTAAAGACCAGAACTGTATTTAATCATCTGTATATGCCCCAGTCTCTGACACAGAGCTCAGCATTTTGTAGGTATGCAATCAATGTTGTGGAATGAATACCTTTCGGAGAAGAGAGAGTGGCAGGCAGCGTGAACTACTCAGCAGGTTTGGTCAGGGCAGCCAAAGCATGTGAAACAATCCTTGCTCATCTTCCTCCCTGACCTGGACCTTAACTTTCAGAGGCCGGAGAGGAGGTTTCGCCCCTGACTATACTGTCTGTGGCACCAGGAAAATTTCCTCATAATATTTTAACTTGTTTTTCCTCTTTATGGAGGAGGAGAGAAACTCCAGCAGGGAAGAGGGATGCTGGAAGTAGGAGGGAGGGAAAGAATTAAGTGAGTGAATGTGGCTGATCTCAATCAGCAAGGCAGCCAGTTCCCTTGCTTTGTGTTCTGCGACCTTTGGAAGATGTCATTTCAAGACTCCTTCCCAGCAAGAGCACCCTGCCTCCCCCAAACTTCCCTTAGCATTGTTGTACCACCCCGGAGTCTGTTGACCACAAAGTTTATTTACAAATACTATGGCAACCCCAGGAGCTCTGGCGGGTCTCAATAACATTGCCAGCAAGTCAAGCACAAGGTTGGAGTCATCAAAGCCCTCTGGACTCCCAGCCTCACTGATAGGAGAGAGTTGGAAGCATCTGTTTTATGTTCCTGAGCAAGCATTTCACCGTGACTTTCAAGGCATTTTTCTCCTTCAAGGTCTTGTATCCCTGTCCTAAGGGACATTTTAAAAACCATTCTTCTTGCCAGTAGCCCCATTACAGCTTAGCTCTGGAGCCTCCCTGGGGGAATTTTCAACTTTCTTTTCCATGTTCTGACTTTAATGGGACCGTACATCAAATATGAGTTTTCACTGTCTCCACATCCCCTCTGCTTTACCTGCTTAGTGTGCATATCTTGAAATAAGGAATCAAATACAAAGAATTCAGGGTAGGGGGGAGGTCCCAAGAAATGCTGGAATAGAAGAGAAAAAGACAGGAAAGAGCAGGCAGTGGATGGATAAACAGTGTATGATCAAGCCAATTTCTGCTGTAACTAGAGCATAAACTCATTTGGGAACACAAGGACTCAGAGCAAGTGCCTCAATGTTATCAAGCCCAACGGGCAACGGAGCTAAAGAATTTGTACACCAACTTTCATCAGTCACTGTTTGAGAACGGCTGGGTTGGGGAGATGGTACTAATCCTCAGACACTCTCATCTGCTGAAAGAAAGCCCTAGGGTGTGAGAAGTCTGACACTACAACAGTAAGGCCAGAGAGGATGTGGGCAGGGCACCAATAGTGACCCCTAGACACCCTCCTTGGCCCTATGCCCAAGATTGGGGGATTCTGCCCTTTGTAGCTATGTATTTTTGTCTTTCTTGCCCCAGACAGAATGGCTGTTGATGATATGCACGCAAGATTTGTCCTTAGCAGAATTTCCTTTCCCACTAACTGTGGGTCACATCTGCTTGTCTGTGCAGCACCCACAGGTCTTGCTAGTCATCCACACCACATACTTCTACATCTCCTTTCAAAGTTCTTCAGTTAGTTCAATATAACTAGCCTGTCCTATCAAGTCTATGCTTCTCCAGGCTGAATATCTCCAGATGGCTTAATAAGTATAATACAGGAACACTGCTTGTGTTTTACACAATGCTTTACTTCCTTATGAACCACCGAATGTGGTCATGCCATAGCTGCTACTCACTGTGAGTCATCCCATGTCTCCCTGTGATGAGGTTGTGCTGCTGGCTTTAAATATGGAAGAAAAGGCCATGAGCTAAGGCCTCCAGAAGCTAGAAAAGGCAAGGAAATGCATTTTCCTCTGAGCCTCCAGAAGAAACCAATCCTAATGACATTTTGACTTTAGTCCAGTGAGACTGGTTTTGGACTTCTGACCTCCAGAGCTGTAAGATAATAAATTGTCTTATTTTAAGCCACTAAGTTTTTGATAATTTGATATAGCAGCAACAGAAAATTAATATAGATGGGAAAAAATATGTCATGTTAACACTAATCAAAATAAAGATGATGGGGCTATTTTAATATCACACAGGTAGATTTTAGAGTAAAGAATACTGTCAGGGATAAAAAAGATCATTACATAATGATAAAAGAGTCAATTCTTCAAGAAGACATAACAATTCCAAAAATGTATATAAAGGAATAACAGAGCTTCAAAAAACACATGAAACAAAAGCTGATGGAACCTCAAGGAGAAATTTTCCAAATTCATAATTAAAATTTCAGATTTCCATGTCAATCTCTCAATAACAGTTAGAAAAAGTAGAGAAAAAATCAATAAAGATACAGACATCTTGAACAAGACTATTAACTTGACTTAATTGATATTTATAGAACAACCCACACAACAACAACAGAAATCAGATTCTTTTCAAGTGCATACAGAACACTTATCAAGATAGACCATATGCTGGGCAATAAAACAAATCTGTATAAATTCAAAAGGATTGATATCATACACTGTATTTTTCTGACCACAGTAGAATTAAATTAGTGCTCAGTGGCAGAAAGATATCTGGAAAACACCTAAATATTTGGAATGTAATCTCTAAATAACCCATGGGTCAAACATGAAAGCAAAGAGAAATTAGAAAGTATTTTAAAATGAAAGAAAATGAAAATGCAACATATTAAAATGTGTGGGATGCAGCTAAAGCAGTATGTAGAGATAAATGTATAGCAATAATTCCCTCTATTAGAAGGAAGAAAGTTCTTAAATCAATGAGTTCAACTTGTACCTTAAGACACTAAAAAAAAGAAGAGCAAATTAAACCAAGGAAGTAAAGCAAAGCAGCAGGAAATAGTAATACATATCAGAGCAAAAATCAAATTTAAAAAAAAGAAAGAAAGAAAAACAATGGAAGTAAAATCTGCTTATTTGAGAAGATCAAGAAAATTGATGATTCTCTAGCCAGAAAGATCAGGGGAAACAATCAAGAAGACAAATATTACCTATATTAGGAATGAAAGAAGTGACTGCAACTCAAATTCTGCAGATATTAAAAGAATAGTTAGGAAATATTGTGAGCAATTTTATGCCAATGAATTATTCAACAACTTATAGAAAAGGGACCAATTCTTTGAAAAATAAAGCTCACTTGACATAGATGAATCTCAAAATAATTATGTAGAGTGAAAGAAGTCAGACAAAAAAAAGAATATATACTGTATGAGTCCATATATATAAACTTCTAGAAAGTGAAAAATCATCTGAAAGGAAGATCAGTGGTACCCTGGGAATATGGAGGGGTGGGATGATCAGGGGCAGGAATGGGGAAGAGGGATGGATAATAAAGCAGGAGGAAGAAAATTTGGGGGGTGATGATTTCATCACAACCAAGTGGCATGTACATAGTCAAAACCTATCAAGTCAGAAAACATATGGGAAATGCTACAAGACTTTGGTCTAGGCAAAGAATTTATTAGTAAGACTCCAAAAGCACAGGCAACAAAAACAAAAATAGATAAATGGGACTATATTAAACTGAAAACTTCTGCACAGCAAAGGAAACAACCAACAGAGTAAAGAGACAACCTGTTGAAGGGGAGAAAACATTTGTAAACTATTCATCTGACAAGGGACTAATATCCAGAATATACAAGGAACTCAACTCAATAGCAAAAAACTAAATAATCTGATTTTAAAATGGGCAAAGGATCTCAATAGACAATTCTCAAAAGAAGAAATACAAATGGCTGAGTGTATGGTAAAATGCTCAACATCGCTAATCATCAGATAAGTGCAAATCCAAACCACAATGAGGTATCATCTTACCCAGTTAGAATGGCTATCACCAAAAAGACAAAAAATAACAAATGCTGGCAAGGATGTGGAGAAAAGAGAACTCACACACTGTTGGTAGCCATGTAAATTAGTACAGCCATTATGAAAAACAGTATGGAGGTTCCTCAAAAAACTAAAAATAGAGCTACCATATCATCCAGCAATCCCACTATTGGGTATTTATCCATAGGAAATGAAATTTGTATATCAAAGAGATATCTGCACCCCCTTGTTTATCGCAGTACTATTCACAATAGCTAAGATATGGATTCACAATACCTAAGCGTCCATCAAAAGATGAATGGAGGCCGGGCGCGGTGGCTCACGCCTGTAATCCTAGCACTCTGGGAGGCCGAGGCGGGTGGATAGCTCAAGGTCAGGAGTTCAAGACCAGCCTGAGCAAGAGCGAGACCCCTCTCTACTATAAATAGAAAGAAATTAATTGGACAAC
>CAUYRT010105977.1:0-18723 GCA_963574885.1 Lepilemur ruficaudatus | reverse complement strand
CTTGTGCCTGGTGTTCTTGAATTCACTCCCTTTTGCAGTTTTATGAAAGCCTTTTCCTTCCAAGTGTTGCCATTTGGTCTCTGCTACGCAGGCAAGATCTCTGCAAAACTGAAATGGCATGTTTTTTTAGCACGGCACTTTAGAGTTCTGAAGTATGTTCACATAATTTTTAATCAACTTAATTGAGGTGTAATTTATAAACAAGAAAACACGTGCATTGTAAATGAGTTTTGACAAATATATACATACCATCACCCCAATCAAAATGTAAAACATTTCTGGCCGGGTGCGGCGGCTCACACCTCTAATCCTAGCACTCTGGGAGGCCGAGGTGAGAGGATCGAGGAGGCCAGGAGTTCAAGCCCAGCCTGAGCAAGAGCGAGACCTCGTCTGTACAAAAAATAGAAAAATTAGCCAGGCGTGATGGCTCGCGCCTATAGTCCCAGCTACTCGGGAGGCTGAGGCAGGAGCATCGCTTGAGTCCAGGAGTTTGAGGTTGCCGTGAGCTAGGCTGACACCACATAACTCTAGTCCTGGTGATAGAGCGAGACTGTCAAAGAAAAAAAACATATAAAACGTTTCCCTCACCCCACAACACTCCCTGTGCCCAGGCTCACTCAACTTCCCCACCGACCCTCAGGCAGCCACTGATCTCATCCCATCAGTAGGGATTAGTTTTGTCTGTTCTAGAATTTTATAAGAGTGAGATCCTACAGAGTGTCCTCTTTTATGTCTGGCTGGTTCTGCTCAGCGTAACAGTTGTCTGATCCGCCCTTTACTGTCACGGATGTGGTTGGTTGTTTCCTCTTACGGAGAAGTAGCATTCCATTGTAGGGACACGCCATGATTCATTTACTCATTCACCTGCTGAGGGACATGTTCTCTGAGCTCACGTCACAGCCTACCTGGACACAGGCACTGTGGTCTTCAGTGAAGCTCAGGCAGGAGATGTGACCCTTACCCAGCCGTGCGGCCAGGAGGTAGCGGGACGTGGGCTTTGTGAACCGGGAGGCCAGACCTCACTCCAGCACCACTTAACAAAAGACCCCCGGGAAACAGTGATCTGGCCAGATAACTGGTACTTTTTTGTTATTTCTTCCAAGGCATTTATTTTTTCCATAAGATGCTCTCCGCATTTTCTTTGGAAGCTGCTGGAGCCAGCATCCTGCCAAGCAACACGGGTTCTCCTTTTTAATTCAGGGTGATGGTAATTGAGGGGCAGACCTGCAGAGCGGTAGGTTTTGGGCACGTGCGTGTCAAATGGACTATATATCATGACATCAGACGTTTCGAGAAAATTGCTTTTCCACCCTGAATGCCAAGTCATAAATAATTTCAGGTTGGGAAGAGCTCTCCAGTAAGCATGTGTTTACTCCAGGGAACGGCCTGTAAATACTTGCAGCCAAAGAATGAAAAATGAAAGGGTAGATTTGTGGGGTCACTTCTGGTCAGGACCTTGCTGTGTCTGATTGTAGTGGAAGCAGTAGGTGCCACAGCCAGGCCCACTCCAGCTGCTGGGCATGTGGCCTGCTAATGGCTCATGGCTGCATCCTAATCAGAGATTCGACCCCCTCTCCCAGAAGGGACACCTTCCCCCCGAGGTGGGCTGCAACCTGTCACATGCCAGTGAGCCCTTCCTCTTGGGGGGCAGAAGACAAAGCCCTGATCTATAGCGTTTGCCAATTTCTGTGGTGTAAATATTCCCACTGCGTCCAATGCTTAGCTACCGCGTAAAGATAAACAATAAGTTGCTTCGGGGTAGAAACATATGCCAAGAAACAAAAATAAAAACCTAAAAAACCAAAAAGGGAAGGGAATGATAAACACAGAATTCTGTGTAGCAGTCACCCCTGGCAGGAAGAGGAAAAAGGTATCCAAGAGGGGCACAGGGAGAGCCTCGGTGATATTAATAGAGTTCTGGTTCTTAAACTGGAGGCGAATCCTGGGTGTTTGTTGCATTATGCTTTATAGCGCCTATCGTATGTATGTTTTCTTTTATATGAATGAAATGTTTTATGACAAAAATAATTCTAAGGGAGCCTTTTGAGTTTTGAGATTTTTTTACTGACATGCAGGCATGGAGCTTCCTGGGGGCCGAGGAAGCTGCCCAGCGGGCCCTGTCCCCCTGCACTGGCCGGCTGGCTGTGACTGCAGGGTTCCTGCTCCTCATGGGTTCTGGCAGGGGAGGAACATGGCCCTGTGCATGGGGATGTCTGTGTCCCTCAGGAGAGGATTGAGGAGGGGCTCCTCATGCAGGGGCTTGGGGGTCACCAGCAAAGACACACACTGGGACAGACCTCGGAGTTTCCTGCTCGTTCTCCTGCTGGACCTGAGGGCCATCCTGGAGGGGAGGCCACCAGAGCTGGCAGCTCCCTGCGTCCTGGGCCAGCCCCTCTGCACCCGCAGGCCCCAAGCCTCCGGCCAGGCCACCCCCAAAGGCTGCCAGGAGAGAGCCGCACGCTCATCTGCCAGTGGCCAGACCCTGCGGCCCACTTTCCCAGCCGGGGTCCACAGCCATTGATTCTCTTAATTGGTCGACGTAGTGGACCAAAGGAAAAAAAATAGGCAAAGCAAAATAAAACATTCCCTTTAGTTTTCCACAAGTGTGAACACCAAGGCCCATGGTTCTCCCGCCTGCCGCCCCTAGGGGAAGGGAGAGGCTGCGCTGGGCACCGGGCAGGGCTGGGCGGAGGGGCCCGCGCAGCAGGCTAGCGCACCCCGCCAACCCTCCCAGCCGTGCGGAGAGGGCCTGAGAATGTCATCATGAGCGCGGATTATCATCAAGTACAAAGGGGAGTGATGGGGCCGGTGTAAGCTCCCCTTTTAATGATGAATCCCATTTCCTCTTGCAGTTGGTTTTCTTGCAACACGCTGTTGCAGAGAATGGAACAAAATGGAAAAGATAAAAAAGCAAGTAATTAACTTGGCCAAAAAGCCTTCCCAGCAGATGTCAGGGGCGGTGGGGCAGGGTGCCCAGGGCCTGCCCAGCGCAGCCCCACCTGGCCGGGCAGCCCAGCTGCCGCAGTGGGGACCCATATGTCTGCAGGATGCACCGCCCGGCTCAGCGTGGGGAGGCCCAGAGCCGCCCTCCTGCTGCTCAATAACTGATGACCGTTTTTCTCCAATTAAGCTGAAATTGAAGGATCCTCAGACTTAGACGCCCAAGTAAAGTAATTAGTGCTTAAAATGTTAATTGTGCTCCAATGCCCCTCTGCCTGGGGCGGTCTGCGAGTGAGCATGCGCAGGTGATCCTCTGCCTCTGCGCCACCCCCGCCGGCAGCGTGCAGGCCGCCTCCCCAGGGCTGCGGTGTGGGCAGCCTGAGGCCAGAAGCCTGGCGCCCACCCTGGCTGTGACCCACACACACACCCAGGCTGCCCGGCCCCCCGTCCCCAGGCACCGACAGGCAGCGTCAGCCAATGGTTAGAACGAGGGCCCAGAGTCAGACAGGGGTGGGCTAAATGCGGCCTCCGCCACCCACCTGGGCTACAGCGCGAACCAGGGCGAGGTACTGACCTCTCTGAGCGTCTGCGCTCCTGCCACACGGGCGGAGGGAGACCTGTCCTGGTGCAGCGGCACGACAGTAGGACCGTTTCCTTGTCCACCCCTGTGCCCTCAGCACAAAGCCAGGTCCCGGATGAGCAATTTCTGAATCAGTGTCCCCTGGGCCAGGGGGCTTTGGGGGGCCGGGGCGGAGTCGTCGTGTTCTCCCCTTGTGCGGAAAGAGGGGCCCCTCCCTGGCCGTCCTGTACCCGCCAAGCCAGCACCCACCCTGCCTGCCCAGGACTTGGGGTGCGATTTCCTGCAGTGACCACCTGAGCCCTGAGAGGAAGGGACGTGGGGGCCACCCACGCCAGCCACTGTGCCACCAACCCACCCGCCGGGCCGGGAGCAAGCCCCACCCGCTGCCGGTGGAGAGGAACTCACTCCCACGGGGCTCTCCCTGCGTGTGGCTTCACCCACGCGCCACCCGGGCTGCATTCTCTGCGCAGATGACATGCCTAAGAGGCTTAGCCTCTTTACTCGTCCCGAGGAAATCCACTTAGATATTCCGTGTTCGCTGATCCACCACATAATAAGATTCCTTTATCTCTTGTTGTCATGGGCAGTATATATTAACTGATTAATATTAATGTGATGGCCGATTAATATTAATATCTGAACCGACTCTTACCGCACGAGGCTCCGATGTTGATGGGCGCAGCAGAGCCCAGACAGCTGTCGGTTTTTGGCAATTCCCTGGGGAGACTCAATAGTTGGGGCTGACCCTTCCTGCCACTGCTCGTTAAGGACACCCTGTCATTAGTGGTGTCTGTCAGGGCTGGCGTGGAAGTGTTTGGACTGTGATTGTGGCAATTAAACTCCTTGCTCTCCAAGACAGCGTATTTTATCACTTAAATAGCGTTTTGCATTCTCCCAACATATTTCCCCAGTATCATTGTTAAATTAGGTGATAAAAGGTTATTTTTGCTTCTGAGGTTGAAATATGTTACTATTATTCCTTATCTGCCTGGAATTAGAAAGGGTTCAGAATTATATGTTCTAAAGGTTTCATTATCAAAATTTGCCAGACTTTATAAAACAAACAACATTTTTTTTTTTTTTTTGCCCTTCTGTTAATCAAAGATGGACACGGGCTTTGTTTCCTGACCTTGGAGTTTGCTCTCAGCGCTTGGTGGCGGAAGCAGCAACATCTTCCCGGCGGCCGGGTGTATACCGAGGGCCAGGCGGACAGTGGGGCCGTGCCTGCCTTTGGTTTGGAGCTGCCACCTCTGTCACCTGCGCCACCGACCTGAGTGTCAGGGAAGCACCCTTGCCAGGGGGGTGGCACTACCAGAGGCGGCACCTTCAGCCTGTGGGACTGGACTGGAGCTGGCCCCAGGGCTGTGTAGCTTCTCCGTCTCCACTCCGGCCAGTCTCCCCTCCAGCTACCCACACGGCCAGCCCCAGCCTTTGCTAGGCCTTCGTCTCAAATCTGTTCCTGTGGACCTCAGACACCCCTAGCCCTCCATCACCTTCCACCCTAATCCCCACTCACCAGCTGCCCATTATCCACCCACCTTCTACCCATTATCCACCCACCATCCATTCACCTTCCACCCATTTTCCACCCATTATCCACCCACCTTCCACCCATTTTCCACCCACCAACCTTCCACCCATTATCCACCCACCTTCCACCCTCCCACCCACTGTCCTCTCTACCACCACCCCCAGCATCCCACCTGCCGTCAGTATGCCACCCGCATGCATCTACCATCGTCAGGGCTCCATCACATCTGACAGGGAAGACACCCCCCGTGCAGCACATGAGCTGTCCCCCACTCTCCATCCCCTGCCTACCCCTCCCAGTTAAATATGCCAGGAGCAGGGGCTGGGGCCTCACACCTGGGAATGGTTTGCTTCCCCATCACCCGGCATCCCGAGTCCCCCTGGGCCAGGACCTGGGCAGAGTGTCTTTGTTGCAACATTCTAGGCTGTGGGGCTCTTCCAAGGACACTTCTCTGCCTCTGGAGGAAGCACGCCAGGCGGAATGAGTGGCTGTGTTCTGCTGGGATGAGTAGTCCTTGCCCCGAAACTCGACCCACCCCAGTCCCACCTCCTCGCATCACCTTTCCCCTGTTTTGGTGCCAGAGACAGGATCACCTTTGCCACTGAGCAGGCTCCTACTGTCACAGACTTCCAGGCAGAATGGAGCTTTAGCTGAGCCAATGGGAACAGGGCGGGAGCTCTGCATGCTGCCTCCAGCCTCTGCCCTAGTTCACAGAGACAGCTGGTCCCAGATGTCAGGGACAAGGGTGACAGTGTCTCTAACAAGACCAGCTAAGGACACCTGGAAAGGCAGGGCTGCTGGTGTCTACCTGAGCCCAGGCTGGGGTCTGTGCGAATCTACTACAGAAGCGAACCTTGGGTCTGATTCAGTTCCTCTGAGATCTCCCTCTGCAGGCCACCGTCTTTGTGGAGAGTGGTCACTTTCTGCCGCTCATCTGAGTGAGAGATGCCAGCCCGGGGACACCTGTCTGTGGCCTGATCATCATTCTTCCAAGGAGCTCAGCCCTCCAGAGCCATCCTAACCTGGCCCACCCCCGGGGCTCTCACTTGCAGACACAGCAGGGCAGAAAGCTGAACGCCGGAAATGACATTCTCGGGACATGCGCCGTCCGCGTGCCTCCCCCGGAGCTCAGGATGGTGCCTTCCTGTGGCTTTTGGATTTCGGAAATCCCTGCCAGCTCCAACCGCCGATTCTCACAAAAGCCCCAGGCATTCGGAGCTTCTGCCACCCCGAGGACGCCCCCCTACGCCCGACACCACCTGCGCCGGGCTCACCCCGCCCCGCACACAGCAGCCCTGGTTCGCAGTCAGCTCCCAGACAAACAGAAAACACGCTCGTCGCCGTTGCAAGCATCCCTGGCGTGATTTATTGCCGTCATCACAATATTTTGTTTGGAGCTGTAAACCTCCAGACATAAATCAAGTCATTAGAAGGAGTGACGTTTAATCCCGGAGAAGATGCCGCGCTGGGCCGGGCAGCTCTCGCCCGGCTAGCAAATCACTCATTCCGGAGAATACGGCCCCACGCACACCTATGCGGGCGGCTCTTCACCCTCGCCCCACGCAGGCGTGAAAGGCTGAAGGCTCAAGCCCGGCTGTTTTTGTTTCCCGGAATAGCACACTTCACACCTGCAAACAGGCGCCCGAAACACAAGCCCGGCGACCCGGACTGGAGTCTTCGTTCCGCTGGAGATGCATGCAGCCGGGGGGTGCCCTCTGCGCCTGCAGCCGGCTCTCTTCGTCCTGAGAGCCTAGTCGGACTTCAAAGGAAGCGAAAAACCTGCTCAGAGAACCTTCGCTAGCTCTCCCTCCACGGCGACCCCAGCCAGCGACACAGCCGTTACACGGGGCACGCTGCACGCGCAAAGCCCACCGTGCCCAATTTCCAGGCTTGGCAGGCAGAGGCTAAGCAGGGAAAGGAGTATGCCGGGACCTCGGATGGCGTCTTCCAGGAACGCGGCAGCCCTCCACCCCAACCCGGGCAAGCCCTGGCATCGCATTCCCTGCAAATGGTGCCTCTCGCAGAGTGAGGCGACACCCGCAAAATGCTGGAGAGGGGAGAACGGGGGAGGTGTCTTTGCCTTAGAAAACTTTGGCAGATTCTAAGTACACATGACGATTTTGAACATTCCTGGTATTTCCAGTGCTCAGAGCTGATGAGGGTGGCATTGTGCCGCGATGTGGGCACATTTCAAGGATGCTGGAAGTCGCGGGGCGGGGTTGTGTGATTTGTGTCTACGCTGCCTCTAGAACTGAGGTGTGTGGCCCAGAGCTGGCTAATGGGTGCTGATTTCACCCAAAATCCATACTGTGTCTCCAGCTGAGAGCGTCTCCCTACAGGTGGTAGGGAGTCTGTGACTCAGGACAACCCAGGGTCACATCTTCTCCCCAACTGGCTCCTCCGTCCCCCCGACCTCCCTCTCTGTGAGGGTCCTGGCAGTGTCTCCTGGGGGCTCTCCCCAGACATTTGCATCACCCTCACCCTGGACACCCCTGACTCACCAAACCCTCTAGCCCCCCTGCTTGGTTACTCTGAAAACCTACCTTCCCCTTCTCCCACCGCCCAGCCCCAAACCCCGCCTAAGTTCAGGCCTTACCACTCCTCACCTGCATCACAATGTGATAGTCCTGACTCCGTTTTCCCTCTTCCTTTGGGCCTCAGTCTTCTCCGGCCTCCCCAGCTGCCTCCAGAATGACCTCTGAACACGCAGCCCTCGCTCCTCCTTTCTCGGCCCCACGGTCAGTGCGCCAGGGTGGAGGCTGGGGCAGCTTGTGAGGTGCAAAGGGCCTGTGGTCTAGATGCGAGTGTGTGATGTGGCATGGCTGTGATGGGCAGTGAGAGGACAGGCTGTCTGTGCCCCCGTGATGGCCTGGGGCCACCCTGGTCAGCCCCGTGGCTCTGTGGGGTCTGCCGCTACCTTTGGGGTGCTGGGCTGGGCAGGGCAGGTGCTGGCCGTTCAGAGGGAGCAGAAGTGGGCTCTCGGCTGCCGGGTATCCAGGGATGGTGGGGTCCCCACAGCCGGCCACTGCCGAGCCCAGGATTGATGTCTGCTCTCAGGGGTCTTACCCCATAGAAAAGCTGGCCTAGTCCTCAGGGCAGAGGCCTCCTGAACTGCTCTTGCCCTGGCCCTTGGCTGGACCTGATTCTGAGTTTGAGGCCCTGCCCGGGAGGATTCAGCTCTGCTCTCCAGTGTGGACTGCAGCCATCCAGACCCTCAACAGAGAACAGCTGGACGGCTGCCAGGGCCCCCTGAGCGCTCCGCGCAGCCCCTGGCCTTGCCTTTGAGCTGCCAGAGGCTTTGTTCTGTTCCAGGGCACACAGCGTGACCCCTCAAATGCAGCCGCCCCTTGGTGTTCCCTGATGCTGGAGAAGACCCTGGAGATGGGGGTCGGAGGGGTATCTGGAGCTGCAGCCGCCCACCCACCGTGCTTGAGTTGGGGCTGCCTAGACTCAGGGACCCCTCTGATCTGATCAGATCACCTGGATCAGATCAGCCCTTTTTGGCCTGGTTTGCGGGAGCCCCGCTCTCCCCAGGGGGTGTGGACTGCCTCCCCCAGGCCAGAGCCGTGCAGTGGGAGGCACTTTCAAAGAAGCGCCAGCCAGGACGGATTTACTTTTGTGGCTCTTCAGGGTATCGCAGGTGACAGCTGTGTCGGGTCTGACAGCCCCAGGCCAGCTCCGTAATTGACGCTGGGGCCGGAACAGCACATCCCCGGCTGGCTACAGCGAGACTGATCATTATCTTGCAGTCCGGCCACCTTGGTAATGAGGCTGCCCCCCCGGCTGCTGCCAGTGGCCTGACTCCGTCCCAGTGGACGAGGAGGCACTGCCCGTGTCTGTCCCTGGGGTGTCTGTCTGGGGCCTGGCTGGTGGGGGTTGCGGGCACTTTTCGTGCCAGCAGCAGCCCCTCCCTGGAGCTCAGGCTCCAGCCTGACTCACTGCTCTTTCCTGATAACCCCACAGCAGGAATTCACTGTTATTTAGACCAAATGAGGCCCCTTCCTGCAGAGCTGACAGGAGAGGGGTCACCAGGCACCCTGCCAGCCCAGCAAGAGGAGTCGTTCACATCCGTCCGATTGGACCCAGCAGGAGCAGCTGCCCAGCACCCAAGATGCGGCTCCCCGTGGGCCAGGAGGAGGGCAGGGCTCAGGCCCAGGCCCTGCACCTCTGCCGTGCTTTCCCTCTGAGAAGTGCTGGTCCCACGCCCTCACTGGCCCAGGAGAGCCACAAGTGGCAAACAGGCTCCCGCACCACCCCACTGCTGTGACCGGCCGCCCCTCCTGCCATCTGCACCCAGGGAGACCTGCAGGCATCTCAGACTGAACAGGGCCCCTCCCTTCTTTGCAGGAAATAACCCCAACTTGCACCTGCCGCTCAGGCCAGAAACCAGAGTCCCCTCCACACCCAGCCAGTCCCCAGGGGTCCTGCTGATGCAGCCTCGAGCTGGTCCCACTCCACGGTGACATCAGGAGCTTGAAATCTGCCGTGGCAGGAGCAATTGGAAATCAGCAAACACTGCAAATCAGGCTCCCCTGCCCCACCCTGCCCACCCCGCTGCCCAGAGAGCCGGTTGTTAGCCATTGCCCAGCACACCACCATGCTAATGTCACTCCTGAAACAGTCTTCACATCTTCTGCCACTTTCTCTCATTATTCCCCGGGACCAGGTCTCAGATGTCTCCTGCCTGGACAGTGGCAACATCCCCTGACCAACCTTTCTGCTCTGTCTTTGGCTGTTCATCCTGAACGGTCCTTAAATTCAGAATAACTCCACAGCTTCCGGCCCTTGGGAGCTCCCCTGGGGCTCAGGACGTGAGGTCTAGTGTCTTTCCAGAGCGGTAAGACCCTCGCCTGCCGCCCTGCGAGCGCCGTGGTCCTGCCTTTGGTTGACATCCCTCAGTCTCCAGGCCAATCCCTTCATCCCATGAGCCTTGCTGTCATGGTGCGAGGCCACCAAGCTCTGCTAGAAGTGTCCGCACTACCTTCGGGAGATGCCCCCTGGTGGCCTGGGCCGCTGACGCCCCGTCACACGTTGCCTGCGTCGTCCGCCGTTCCCGCCATCACACGGGGAACCGCTGTGCAGCCCTCGTTTCCTGGCTAGACTGGAAGCTCCATGAGGGTGGGGCCACGATGGTCCCATTGCTGACCAAGACACTGTCACCGGTGCCTCAGACACTGCTGGGCCCATACAGAAGCTCAGTGCGTGTCGGTGCAGGACGATGGCATGAGCGCCTGCGTGGCGGGCTGCAGGGTGGGCGGCTCATTGATCGTGCTGCCTGCACCCTGCCCGGGGAGGAGGAAGGGGGGTCCCCAGGGGCGGCACGAGCTGCTGGCTGGTGCCACAGAGTTTGTTCTTTCTCATCTGCAGCAGCGCTCACCAGCTCCTTGTTTTCCCAGCCTGCGTGTGGTGGAATAATGCATGAAGGAAAGAAAAGGTGTGATCTCTAAGCCACGTGCCCCGGACTCCCAGAAACCACACGGGGACGTGAAAACACACTCCCCGCCCAGAAGGAGTCCACATCACGCACAGCAGGAGGCATGCACCCACGCTGCACACACGTGTGCATGGTGTGACAGATCATAGACATCCAAGTGCAGCCCGTGCAGCATGCACCGCGCCGGGTGTTGCTGGCACGTGGGTGCTGAGACCACACGCACCCACTGAGCACTGTGGGAGTCGCTGCAGCCTCTGGCAGAGAAGCACTTTGCAGCAGGAGTTGAGGACACTCCCTGTGGACAGCAGGGGCACATGACCGGGGAGCTCAGGACTCCCCCGCCACCGCACAGAGTGATGGGCACATGGCAGCTGTGGAGCGGGCGGGACAGCTGTTGGGTTTGCAGACTGGCTAAGCGGCTGACTGGCTGACTGACAGCCGCTCCGATGCCCGGCTCCCTGACAGCTCCGGGGGGACTCGCAGCCGGGGCTGAGCTGACAGGGAGCTACCCAGCTGAATCCCAGATCCTAATCACCGAGGTGCGGGGATGGGATCGTTAAGCAAAACAAGGAGCGGTCGGAGCCGTCAGGTGTCCACCCGCCCATGGCTGGAAGATTCGCATTCCCCACCCCGCAGACGTGTCCCAGAGTCCCGTGCTGGGGGCAGGAGCCGGGCTTTGGGAACTCAGCTGGCACAAGGAAAACCAAGCGGCTGGGCCTGGGGCTGCCCCATCTGCATCTGGCCACGCGGCTGGTACCTGCCTCCCAGACACACAGGCCCTCCTCCCAAGGCTGTGCTGGAATTCTACAGGGTGCAGCCCGACACCCATCCCCACCTTCAAGGCTAGCTCTCAGTCCCGGCAGCTTCAGCCTTCTTCCCACAAGCATTTATTGAGCTCCTGCTGTGTGCTAGGCATGGTGCCAGACTGACCCCAACAGACAAGACATTGGCCCTGCCCCAAGCACAGGGGCCAACAGTCGGTGCTGCACGGGACGGCAGTGTCAGGTCCCACCAGATGCCACTGTAGGGAGTCTGGGCTGGGGCCAATGCTCGGACTCAGAGTCCTGCACGTGTTGGGGACAAAGATGCAGTCAGGGCTTCACCTTCGTGTCCCCTGTCTAGGGCTGGGCTGAGCCAAGGGAAGCAGCCACAAGCCCTGGAAGCTCCCTGGCCAGTTGGGCCACGTAAGTGGCCACGTGAATGCACCGTGCAAATGGATGGGAGGTGCCCGGCCACGCAGGCTCAGCCACTAGGAGGCCCAGAAGTGCAAAAGTGACCAAGGACACAGCCCCATCAAGAAAGATACAAGGACCACAAGTCAGGCTCCACCCAAGGCAGGGACGTGGGACTGGCATCCACCCCATGACCTCTCCTGGCCCCCTAGTTCTCTGCCATGCCTGTCCCTCTGTGTTTGACTCCCTTAAGGACAGCCCTGCCTCCCCCAGACCGCAGTGTTCAGAGTGGCATCAGCCCATCAGGGCCGGGGCTGGCACTTGGGCAGCCAGAGCAGCTGTCACCTTCCTAGGTGTGGGCCACCTGCGGCTGAGGCGGTCAGGGGCTCGTGGGGCACTTCCAGCCCTTCCTAGGTACTTGGGTCTTGTCCTCACCCATGTCGGTATGGCCTGTCTGCAGGGCCCTACCAAAAGGCTGGTCCCCAATTGCCACCCGCAGCGGGTCCTGGGGATTGGGGCTTCTGTGTGGCAGCCAGCAGGTCTCCCTCCTGTGCCTCTGGAGGGGAGCAAACTGCCCAAGTGCTGGCAAAGGCCCCCCAGCCCAGCCTCTCCCACGCCACATGGCCTGGTTACTAAGAAACTGTCCTCACCCACTCTCACCAGCCTTTGCCCGGCCCTAGCCGGCAGCCAGGAAGCCTTTCCGCCAACGGAGAAGAAAACCTTCAGCCAGCGGAGAGTCCGCAGCGCGGAACATCTGGCAGCCCCCATAACTCAGGCTCGTTTGTTGCCACCGAAGCTCTTATCGCAGTGTGTGTGTTTCAGCCTCTCTGCGAGTGTCATCTGTCCAGAGAGAGAAAGGGTTGTTTATTTCCCGCCGTGTGGGCGGATGGAGCTCCCGTGCAGATGTTAGCGTAATACTGAGAGGAGAGGACAGGTCTCTCAGGCTCTGAAAGCGCAGTGTGTGGCTGGCCTTGGAGTCCCCTGTCGTGGGGGGAAGGTGGGGAGGCGAGGGGGGGTGCTTGGCAGCTGTGGTAGCCTTGGATGGAAGAGGAGAGACGGCGCTGAGACTGTGTTGCTCTGATTTTATCTAGATTTTCTGTTTATTTGGGGCCTTGCAGGGGCTGGTGGTGGTTACATTGAGGCCAAATCCCCCCTCCCCATAATTCCCCCATAGCACTGCTACCAGGGACTCCTGGTGGCAAACCTTCCTCATCCTCATGGGCCCTCGGCTGCCCTCCCAGCAGCTGTCCAGGGTCCTGAAGAACAGCCGGCTGGGGGATGTGCAGACCCAGCCCCAGATACCCCAGGCTCCTGGCTTTCCGTCACTTAGCTCTGGGTGGTTTTGCCTTTATCTGAGCAGTGCATGGAAGGGCAGCCGCCTCCACGGAAAAAGTGGGGACACTGGGCCTTGGCAAGGAGGAAAGCCCTTTGTATTTCCTTCACTGCCTTTCTGTCTTTATGCAAAAGTGGCCTGTAGGGATAGGGCTAATCTGTGCCCAGTAAGCTGTGTCATAAGTCTAAGGGTCAGGAACATACTGCTTGTGGCAAACCCACCGGCTCCAGGTAAGACGTGTTACTGCCATCTGTTATTGTCTGCGAGACAATTCTTCCTTCAAAGGGGGCAGTTGCAGCCAGGTTAGCTTTGTGGGCTCAGGTGGCCAAGAGCTCAGGAGACTCACTCAGCCCTGGGCTCTGTCTGGAAGGAACTTTTCCTCCAGGCCATGCCAAGGGCTCTAGCCTGGTCAGCCTTAGAGGGGGCCAACCTCGGGAACTCCCTTAAGGCTCAAAGTCTGCAGGTCTGAGAGACAGAGCCCTCCTGTCCGGTCTGCACAGATGAAGCAGGACAGGACCCCGCAGCCCACCGCCCTCCCAGGCTGGGGGGGACAGTGCCAGGAGAAGGGGACAGCCTCAGGGGCTGCAGCACGAGCTCTTCTGACTTCCCCGACTGGCAGGACGCCTTTTGGAAGTGGCTCCTCGGCCCCACTCTTGGCCAGATCTGGCGTGACTCATTGGCTCCACAAAGGAATATAAATAAGTGCCATCACACCTTGACGAGTTGACAGGAGTGACAAGCAGAGTAAATTCCCGTATCTGAGACTCCGAGGAGGAGAGGTGATTTAGCAGAGCCAGCTGCCATCACCAGAAGAAAATAATTTAGTAAACCGGGCCATGCAGAGGGAAACCGCATGGTACGGCGGTCCCTTCTGGGGAAGGGAGCTGTCATCGTTGGCTGCAGGAGAGAACCCCCGCACGTCAGAGGGAAATGAGTGCGGGAGGCTCGTGCTGGAGACGGCTGCGGTGTAGACGGGCGAGGACTAGGAGGGAGATGGGCTCTGGGCTGCGAGAGGGGACCCTGGTGAGAGGCTTGATTCTAACAGGCACCTCTCAAGCCAGGTAGCCACTGCCCATGCCCTGTAACCTGGGGGTGCAACAGTCTACATGCAGCTTCCTCTCAGCCTCCGAGGAAGAGTCTAGAAGGCCTGTTTTGGAGCCCCCTTGCATGTGCATGCACACATAAGTGTGGGAAGGTGGGAACTCTCTGCCCTTTGCCCAGGGAAGGGCACACCTTTGCTCCCAGCCCATAGGAATGAGCAGACAGAGGAAATGTGCCCAAGTTCTGCCTTTGTTTCTGCCCCTCTTGAAACTTGAGTAAGTTTCCAGCAAACTCAGGGAGTTGAGGTTTGGCAGCCCTGGAGAGACCTTGTACCCCCCTCCTCGCTTGCTCCTGAATGCAGGAGATTTGTGGGCATAGCCTCAGACTGTCAGGGTCAAACACCGGCTGACTCTGTAAAACTGGAGCCCACGGAGTGAGCTGCAGAGTCTTTGGGTCAGGGAAGACCTGGGTGTCCCCTGTCCAGCTAGGCTTCCAGCCACCAGACCTTTGTCGAGTACACAGAGATGGCAGCGCAGGGGAAGTGCTGGGCCACTAGTGCCACCCCTCCGTCCCCAGGAGGGAGCCAGGGTTTGGGCAGGTGTGGCTGGCACAGTGCCCCGATGTGCCAGCTGGACGTTCTAGTCCTGCTTGTGAAAGCAGCAGCTGGTTCTGATTATGACTGGCTTTTGGCAAAGCCTCAGAGCAAAAATGTCCTCCCACTTGGCACAGGAGCAGAAAGGGCCCCTGACACCCCTATGGCCAGCCAGGGAATGGGGGAGGAGTTCCAACTTCTAAATAGATTCCCTCAAGGGGAAATGTCCTTGTCCTCCTGGGACCTTCCCCCAAAACAGACCAAGTAGAGTGGGAAGCAGAATCCTCTCCTATGGCCAGAGAGGCTCCACTCACCTGAGCCTGGTATCCTGGGGGACCCAGCTGCGCCCAGGCGAGGGGCCTCTTTGGTGGGCAGAGGGGGGCATTCTGGAGTATGGCCAATGACATGTTGATCTCCATCTTCCCTGAGTCGCCAGTAAGTCACTCTAGCTGGGCTCTACTCAGCCTTTTCGAGACCAAGGTGAGCTGGACGTGGGCTGAGGCCAAAATCACAAAGCAAGTGCCCAGCATGGGGGACTCCTGAGAGTAGGAGGGCAGGGAGCGGATCCCATTCCCAGGCCCGGTGTGCGCAAAGGTGTGTCCTGCTCCAGCGCACAGAATGTGCACTAGATCCAGGGCGTGGCTGCTGGGGTGTGGCGGAGAGAGGATGGACAGGGCTTTCTGAGGGGTCCTTTCCTGTGACTGAGTGAGGCGAGATGGGAGGTGGCCTGTGAGACCCCTGGCTGCCCCTCTGGGCAGGTGCATGGGCACACCTGGGCAGGGTGCCTCTCCAGACCTTCCAGGTCACATGGGGAGGTGTGATGCAGAGAAGGGAGCATCAGCTGGGAGCCAGGGTGTTGGGGCTGCACCCCAGTTTTCCGTGTGGGTTGGGGGGTGGAGGAGCTCTGGCACTGAGCCATGCCCTCTCCTCCTCCCCCAGAGCCCACGCCAGGCTCCCTGCAGCCTGGGCGTCCACCTTCAAGAGCCCCTAAGCAGCTCCCTGGGAGCCACGTGGTCCTTCCGCTGCTAACACTGCCCTCTCCTCTGTTTGCTTTCCAGGAATAAAGTTCAACATCAGGCCGCAGCAGCCGCACAACGTAAGTTCTGAGAGTCAGATAAATCTCGGTGCACAGCCTAGGGGAGTTGGGGAGGTCAGGGAAGAAAATGTGGAGCTTGCGTTGAATCCATTCTTGGAGAGAAAAATGTGTCCAGGCTTTCCCGGGAGCCTTGGGAACAAAGCCAGGGCTTTGGACTCAAGAATTTCCCTCGCCTGTTGGATGGCTGCTCTGGGCTCTGCTAATAGGCGCGGTAAATCGGAGCCGCCGCCCTCAGGCCACCAGGCGCAGGTTCCTTAGGGGACCGCGCCATCTGGTGGCCAAAGTGACACTTGCACTCAGGCCCAGCACTCGCGGCTGGACGTGGCCGGTGGAGCAGAGGGAGGCCTTTGGGTGCTGGGCCAGGGTTCAGAGGGGTCACACCTGCGGGGCCAGCCTGACCCCCTCAGCCGGGAAAAAAGTCAGGCCACAAAGGGGGCAGGAACCCCAGCCGCAGAGAGAACCTGGCCCGTGTGACCCCCAGTGCCCCGCCGTCCTGTCCACCCCGGTAACCCTGTCTCTTCTTGCCCCAGGCCCTCGCACAAGGCACTTCTCAGGATGGTGACTCGACGGTACCCACAGAGAAGGGCACCCGAGACTCATCCAGCCGGGCCCCGGCGGGCGTCCACCTGCTGGTGCCCGGACAGCACCAGCCCCTGCCGGAGAGGGGTACCCGTCTGCGACTCCGGCAGCGCCGCCGCCGGCTGCTCATCAAGAGGATGACAGGTGCGGTGGCCGTCGCGGCCAACGGCTCCGGCGGGACCGCGGTGCTGCCGGGCCCAGGGACCCTGGACGGCCGTCGGGCCGGGCTGCAGCAGAGCCAGCTGGAGCGCAAGCGGCTCATGCAGGAGGCGTGCGCCAAGTACCGGGCGAGCAGCAGCCGGCGGGCCATCACGCCCCGCCACGTGTCCCGCATCTTCGTGGAGGACCGCCACCGCGTGCTGTACTGCGAGGTGCCCAAAGCGGGCTGCTCCAACTGGAAGCGGGTGCTCATGGTGCTGGCGGGGCTGGCCTCGTCCGCCGCTGACATCCAGCACAACACGGTGCACTACGGCGGCGCGCTCCGGCGCCTGGACACCTTCGATCGCCAGGGCATCCTGCACCGCCTCGGCACCTACACCAAGATGCTCTTCGTGCGCGAGCCCTTCGAGAGGCTGGTCTCCGCCTTCCGCGACAAGTTCGAGCACCCCAACAGCTACTACCACCCTGTGTTCGGCAAGGCCATCCTGGCCCGGTACCGCGCCAACGCGTCGCGGGAGGCGCTGCGCACGGGCGCCGGCGTGCGCTTCCCCGAGTTCGTGCAGTACCTGCTGGACGTGCACCGGCCCGTGGGCATGGACATCCACTGGGACCACGTCAGCCGCCTCTGCAGCCCCTGCCTCATCGACTACGACTTCGTGGGCAAGTTCGAGAGCATGGAGGACGACGCCAACTTCTTCCTGAGCCTGATCCGCGCGCCGCGGAACCTGACCTTCCCCAGCTTCAAGGACCGGCACTCGCAGGAGGCGCGGACCACGGCGAGGATCGCCCGCCAGTACTTCGCCCAGCTCTCCGCCCTGCAGCGGCAGCGCACCTACGACTTCTACTACATGGACTACCTGATGTTCAACTACTCCAAGCCCTTTGCCGACCTGTACTGAAGGGCGGGGCGGCCCCCCTGTGCGCAGGGGCGTCCCCCGCTCCGTGGTGCCTCGACCGACCGGGAGCCGAGATGTTCCCAGAGCCACGGGGCTCTCAGCACGCCAGGAGCCGTGGCTTCGGGATGCGACAGGCCCTAGGTGGGGACAGAGGACCCTGCTCTTGGATGGGGACCCTGGCCCCTGTCCTGCACCCGCTTGCTCCCTCCTTGGCCTAGGGAGACGCTGAGGGACACCCCAGGAGCTCAGCCAGGAGTTAGGACGACCAGGGAAGCCTGAGGCCTGAGGACGAGGCCCCAGCGGTGAGGGACTTCCTGTGGTCCCTTAGCCATTGCCTTGTACCAAACCACATGGTTTGTAGCTTTTGTATGACCCGGGGGGTATGTTCCCTTGGATTGAGGTTCCAAATAAAGCACATGGTTTCCACAGCAGCAGTGTCCACTCTGGGGGGGGGGGTGGAACACATGGACCCCTCCCCACCCTGTCTGGAACTCTTCCTGCCTTCGAGGAACAGCCTGACCCAGGCACCAGCACCCCACGCTGCAGGGGGAAGCCCAGGGCAGGAGTGCCCGAGCGGGAGGGGGCAGAGGGCCCAAGGGTCCCACTTGGGCCGGTAGTGGCTCTTCAGGTGTCTGAGGCCAAGGCCCGTTCTGCCAGAGCCTCCCGTCTCAGCACCTGCCCATTCATCCTGAAACAAGAAGACACGCCTGTCCCCCCTGAGGCCCACCGGGGTCCCTTCTGGTCCCTGCGCCTTGCAGGGGGTGGAGGGGGCAGAGCTCTGAGTCCTTAGCTCATGGCACCACGCATGGGTCTCAGTGGGGGTGACTCTCAGTGGTGCCACTGGCTTTCTTTTTTTATTCTTTCCTTTTTTCTTTTTTATTTCAGAGTATTACAGGGGTACAAATGCTTTGGTTCATAAATTGCCTTTGCACCGTTTGATCTTGCATTTCATTGAGCTTCCTTACAATCCATGTTTGAAACTCCTCCTCTATCATTTCAATATTCTGACTTTGGCTGGTGTCCGTCGCTAGAGAGCGGGTGTTCCCTTCTGGGGGTGTCCTTTGGCTTTGCTTCCTCGTAGTTCCCGAGTTCTTTCGCTGATTCCTTCTCATCTGGAGCAGCTGCGGCTTCTTCCCTTTGACCTTTCTTCACCCCCAGCTTTCCGCACCTTTGGGCTAAGCAGGGCTTTGGCTGGACTGTCACCTGATCCCTGGCCCCAGTGACCTGATGGAGCCACTCAGGGCTGCCACGACTGCTGGCTCTGGGTGGAACAGCTCTGGAGGAAGGGGAGGAGAAGCTGGAGAGGAAACATCGCCCCAAAACGTACCTTCCACACCACAAATGCTTCTGGAATTGGCAAAAGCCAGGGT
>CAUYRT010105973.1:0-17643 GCA_963574885.1 Lepilemur ruficaudatus | reverse complement strand
AGCAAGAGCGAGACCCCATCTCTACTAAAAATACAAAGAAGTTAATTGGCCAACTAAATATATATAGAAAAAATTAGCTGGGCATGGTGGCGCATGCCTGTAGTCCCAGCTACTCGGGAGGCTGAGGCAGAAGGATCGCTTGAGCCCAGGAGTCTGAGGTTGCTGTGAGCTAGGCTGATGCCACGGCACTCTAGCCCCAGCAACAGAGTGAGACTCTGTCTCAAAAAAAAAAAAAAAAAAAAAAGTAGGTTTCTATTACTGTCATGCTCAATTGACAGATTAACAGGCCTAGAGTGGTTCAGCAACTTGCCCAAGGCCACACAGCAATTAGGTGGCAAAGCCAGGATTTGAACCCCATAGTCATTCCTGAGGCAGGAATGTGTGCTACAGGGACAGTGAGGAGGCCAGCGTGGCTGGGGCAGAGTGTTCGAGGGAGAGAGGGGGAGGAAGTGACGGCACGGAGAGGACAGGGCAAGGTGTGCAGGGCTTTGAGGGGTGCAGGGAGGATTTTGGCTTTTAATCTGAGTGTGGTGGGAGCCATGGAGGGTTCTTGAGCAGAGGAGGGGCAGGACCTGACTCAGGTGTTCACAGGCGCCCTCTGGCTGCTATGGGGGGGATAGACTGTGGAGGCAGGGCAAAAGTGGTAGCCAGGTGACCCAGGAGGAGGCACCTGCTGTGGTCCAAGCGCAAAATAAATGACGGGGCTGGACCAAGGTCAGAGGAGAAGCTGACACATTCTGGCTGGGGACCCAGTGGATAGGCTGCATCTGAGATGCTCATCTACGGGCATCGATGCGGTGACATCCCCAGGGCTGTTGCATGGGGCTGGGGTTCAGCAGAGGGCTCTGGCCTGGGGCCTGGTGCTGGGGCGTCTACCCCTGGTATAAAGGACTTGGAAAAGCCGTGAAGGCGATGAGGGAGAAACTGAGGACAGACTCTCAAAGGCTGCAAGCATGTAGGAGCAAAAGAAGAGGTACCCCAATTCTGGAAAATTCCCAGTTGGGGAAGGCTGTGCACAAGCAGGGGGTTTAGAGGAGCGAGCCCCAGGGAGCCTCACGTACCCGCGCGGGTGCAGTCGGTGGCCCGCTCACCTGTCCGCGTTTGACCACGCGCAGTCCACACTTGCTGCACGTCCCGGCTCGAGGACATTTTCTGGTCACTGAGGCCCCGCGACTGCTCGAGCTGCAAGTTGGAGGTCCGGGAGAATTAAGGGCCCCGAGGGCTGGAGGATAGATACCCCAGCTCCCTCTCCGCCCCGCCACCCCGCACGCGGCCGGCCCCAGCGCTGGAGGGCCCGGAGGCTTTCGGGTGCGTGCTCTCTGCTGCCCCCGGGGCCCCCAGCGGGCCTGGGCCTCCGCTGTCCGCCGCGGGAACTTACACCGTCCCACCCCCTGCTGCCCTGTCGGCGTTTTCTGGGGTTACCTCCCAGATAAACGACGTACACTCCGATCCTTATCTCAGGGTGTCCTTCTGGGGACGGACCCAGTTGAAGACTCCTACCCAGTAGAAAATGAGTGGGGGGGGGAGGGAAGCCATCTCTAACCGGTCTTTGTGTCTCTGCCACCCAGGGAATTTCGAAGCAGGGGTCCCCTATCGAATCACGGTGACCGCAGTCTCCGCGTGGGGCTTGGCCCCTGCGCCCCCAGTCTGGGGGTTCGGAGAGGAACTAGGTAACAGGTGTGGCTGGGGGTGGGGAGGGGCCCGGGCCCCAGGCAGACTTGGACTCAATGGATGGCTTTCTCTGCAGCGCCCCTGGCGGGGCCAGCGCTTTGGCGCCTCCAGGATGTCCCCCCAGGGACCCCGGCCATAGCGTGGGGAGAGGTCCCAAGGCACCAACTCCGGGGCCACCTCACCCACCTTACCTTGTGTGCACAGAGTGGAAGCAGGCCTGCCGTCTGCAGGAACGGTGAGCCTCTCCGCCGGGGCCCGGGGCCTCCCAGCTGCTGCCCCTTGTCCCCACCTGGGCCCCTTTGGCGCGCCCTCCGCCCCGGGGACCACACATGACGTCATCAATTCCCTCGGGGCTATCAGTGTAATGGACTCTCATCTGGCCATTAAACATAAAGACTCCGATCTATATTTATTGACATTGAAAGATGCCTGTCCTATTTTATTAAATGAAAAGGATAAAAGGATCACAAACTCCGTGGCGTGGTTCCCTTGCGGTGAAACAAACGCTGTGGAAGTGAGCAAGGCAGAGGCACAAATACGAAAAGAAATTTCCCCTCGATGTCAACAGGGGTTGTAGGATTATTGTCATTTTTATTTCTTTTTCATACCCCTGGATATAGGCTAAATTTTTGTTCGGAGCACAAATTCCTTTTTAAAAATATATCTTTTCTTACTCTTTTGTTGCCTGATGACAAAAGTTATCTGTGCTTGTTAACAAAAAGTAAGTCACTGAATAAACATGTCACCAAGAAGGTCAGCAGTCTCATTGATACTGACGATGCAGCTTCCAGAATTTTCCATGCATGTATTTTCCTTTTTTTTTTTTTTTTTCTTTTTTTTTTTTGAGATAGTCTCACTCTGGCACTCAGGCTGGAGTACAGTGGCATCATCACAGCTCACAGCAACCTCAATCTCCTGGGCTTAAGAGATCCTCCTGCCTCAGCCTCCCAAGTAGCCGGGACTGTGTGATGCCCACCATTACACCCGGCTAAATTTTTCTATTTTTTGTAGAGATGGGGGTCTTGCTATTTTGTCCAGGGGGTCTTGAACTCTTGACTTCAATCAATCCTTCTGCCTCAGCCTCCCAAAGTGGTGGGATTACAGGCGTGAGCCACCGAGCCTGGACAAGGACTATTTTTAACATAATTACCTTGCCATGATTCCACCCTGCAAAATTATACATATATTAAAATATTTTTAAAAGTAGACCATGCTATTGGCTATAGTTTGGCCCCATTATACACCTTTCTACATCCGTATATCTTGATATGTCTTTTTATAATCCTAAAACCAAAAAGTAACTTCCTCTTTTGGTTAAAAACAAAAATAGAGGCTGGGCGTAGTCTCTCAAACCTGTAATCCTGGCACTCTAGGAAGCCAAGGCAGGAGGATCCCTTAAGGCCAAGAGTTCGAGACCAGCCTAGGCAACATAGCAAGACCCCCTCTCTACAAAAAATTTGCCAGGCATGGTGGCACATGTCTGTAGTCCTAGCTACTCAGGAGGCTGAGGCAGGAGGATGGCTTGAGCCCAGGAGTTGGAGGCTGCAGTGAGCTATGATAACACCACTGCACTGCAGCCTGGGCCAGAGAGTGAGACCCTGTCTCAAAAAAATTAATTAATTAAGTTAAAAAAATAAAGAATAAGACCTAGTGTCTGATAGGTCAGCAGGGTGACTACAGTTTACAGTAATATACTGTATATTTCAAAATGACTCAAAGAGAATAATTCAAATGTTTCTAGTATAAAAAAGACAAATATTTAAGGTGATGGATAACCCAATTACACTGATTTGATCTTTACAAATTATATGAATGTATTAAACTATCACATGTACCCCCAAAATATGTACATCTATTATGTATCAACAAAAAAATGTTTTTTAACAAATAAAGGACAAAGGACTGGAAAAAAAAGTAAATAAAAATAGTTCTGAGAGGTCTGAACACCTTCCCCATGATGGGGGTGACCCTCCCGTCACTGGTTCTGTGGAGGGGAGATGTTCATTCATTCTTTCATTTGTTCAAACACGTACCACTTTGGAGTGCTTACTGGGTGCAAGGCCCTGATGCAGGTGTGGGGACTATGGCCCTGTGGAGCCGATTTTCTCATGGGGACCCACAGGCACAGACAAACTAAATGATATCTAGGTCGTTTGTCAGATGTTGATGAGTGCTGAGTAGAGCATGAAGCAGGGAAGGTGGGTGGTGGGGGGTGTAATTTTAAATAGGGGAGGGTGGTCAGGGAAGGCCTCACTGAGGAGGTGACATTTGAGCAAAGACCTAAAAGAGACAAGGAGGGAGCCGTGTGGGTATCTAGGGGAGAGTGTTGCAGGCAGTGGGAAGAGCATGTGCAAAGGCCCTGAGGTAGGACTTCACCACCTCCCCTACTTCTTGGGTTGTGTCTTTCAGTGAGTGGCAGCACCCGGAATGTCACCCTGCCTGACCTTCACTGGGGTCCCTGTGAGCTGTGGGTGATGGCATCCACCATCGCAGGGCAAGGGCCACCTGGTCCCAGCCTCTGGCTTCACTTACCAGGTAAGGGACCTGCTCCTCTGGGAAGGGGTGGCATGTGGCGTCATTGCTACGGCTGTAGTGGGTGGACAACCTTCTGGCTTGGGGGGAGAATTATTATTATTTTAGAGACAGGGTCTTGCTCTGTTGGGGGCAATACTGATGACGATGATTAAAATTTTGTGGATTTGATAGGAGGGGAAACTTGGCTTTCAGGAAACCCAAAATACACGCTCCCTGGGGACAGTTATTGACTATGCCTCAGGGGCATTTTGATTCTGCTAAATGCTGCTGTGTATTGTCAGGCAATGTGTGTGTCTCCAACAGTTTCACACCATCCAGTGAAAGAGCAGGGTTGTATTCACAAGCCCCACCCCCATCCCACCCCACCCCCACCCCAAGATTTACCCCAGCCCCACCCATGTATAAGCCCCGCCCATTTATCAGCATCCCTCACCCCAGCCCCTCCCATCCAGGAGCCCTACCTGCACCCTCTCCCTGGTGGCCACAAGGTCTCTCCTCCCTGCCCCACCAGATAACACGCTGAAATGGAAAGCCCTGCCAGGTGTCCTGTGCCTTTGGGTCTTGCTTCTGCTGGGCTGTGGCCTCGGCCTAGCCACCCGGGGAAGGTGAGGCCGTCACATCTGTGGGTCTCTGCCCAGGTGGGGAGGGCAGCCAGGCTTCAGCTGAGCTTCCAGCCGGGTTGAAGGGTGGCCTCGGGGCTCTGGAAAGTTTATAGACCCTGCAAGCTGGGCATGGGTGTCTGGCCACCTGGCTTCCCTGCCTTGACTCTTACCTGATCGCCAGGTGCCGCCACCTGTGGCACAAAGTGCTGCCCCGCTGGATCTGGGAGAAGGTTCCTGATCCTGCCCGCAGCAATTCTGGCCAGCCGCACGTGGAGGTGAGCCAGAAGGTAGCCTGTGGGAGCCCCCTAGAGGGTTGGGGGATCCTCGGCCAGTGAGGAGTGGGTTATAGGAGGTGGGGTGGGGATGGGCAGGATTTTAACCTCATCTCTTCCCAGGAGGTGCCCCAAGCCCAACCGACTGGGGACTTGCCCATCCTGGAAGTGGAGGAGATGGAGCCGCTGCCGGTTTCAGAGCCCCCCCAGGCCTCCGCCCTGCTTGACTCCGGGTATGAGAAACACTTCCTGCCCACGCCAGAGGAACTGGGCCTTCTGGGGCCCCCTAGGCCCCAAGTTCTAGCCTGAACCTTACCTCAGAGACTGGGAGCTGCGAGCCAGGCAAGAAGGGTGCTCGTGTAGCCTGCACCCCCAGCTCTCTTGACAGATGAAGACACTGAGGCTCAGAGAGGCTGAGTCACTTTCCTGAGGACACCCAGACTGGAAGATCTGGGATTGAAGTCTCCCTACAGAGAAGGGCCTGGCCCTAGTCGGGAAGACATGGATGGATTAAGGAATACAGGAAATCAAGCAAGAAATTGACAGTGGCAGCTGCCTCCCAAAGTCTGTCCTTCTGCCATAACAGAACTGCATTTGGAGTCGGGTGCAGTGAAGTGGGCCTGTAGTCCCAGCCACTCAGGAGGCTGAGGCTGGAGGATCACTTGAGGTCAGGAGTTCGAGACCAGCTTGAGCAAAAGCCAGACCCTGTCTCTACTAAAAATAGAAAAATTAGCCGGGCACCATGGCTGATGCTTGTAGTCCCAGCGACTCGGGAGGCTGAGGCAGGAGGATCGATCGCTTGAGCCCAGGAGTTTGAGGTCGCACTGATGCCACTGCACTACAGCCTCAAACAACAACAACAACAAACTGCATCTGGGCACCATGCCAGCCTCCCTGCAGCTAGATGCAGCCATGGGCTGACTTCTTGACAACAGAACTTGGGCAGAAGTGACATGTGCCAACACCAGGACTGAGTGGACATTTAAAACACTGGGTGGGGGCCCCTCCACCCTCTCTTCCCTTCCCTATGAGCTGGAACTTACATGTGCTTGTGATCTGGCTTTAGCCCCACCCAAGGGGAGGGCGGGACAAGACACAGGAAGGAAACTGAATCCCTGAATGACCACGTGGATCAGAGCCATGGAGACAAATAAACTTTTATGTTTTTGTAGCTACTGTAGCTTGAGGTCTTTGGTTACAGCAGCCGAATCTAGACTCTCACTGATCCCTAATCTTTGACTCTAACAGAGTTAAGCCCTCGGTTTCCCACCAGGAGATGATGGAGTGATTCTGCGCCCACAACACACACATTCAAGCAGTCCGAGTGCTTTCATGTTTTATTTTCAAGTATAAAGGCTTCATTGCAGAAGGGGGCCAGGGTCACAGGCAGTGTGGACAAGGGGTCTGGAAGCCCAGGCTTAGGTGGATGTGTGGGTCAGCTGGCTTCCAGGTGCCAGAGCCAGTCCCGTGGTGCCCTGTCTGCGCCGGGGACCCTCTGCTGGATGCCAAGAGGCCGAGGTAGCTGTGAGAGGAGCTGGGCATGGGGTGGAGGCACGCGGGCTCACATGACCACGCAACACTGGCACGTCTTTTGCTTAGGGCCGCTCGCCTCCTCACCCTCAGTGGTGGCAGGTGGCTCAGGCTGCCGGGCAGGTGCATAGGTGGGCACGGCACGGGCACTGGGGTTGGCGCTGGACCCCTGACCCCGAAGCAGTGGCTGGCACTCGGCGGGCTGCTCTGGGGCTGGGGTCTCTGCCAGGAGGGGTGTGGAATCCCCCGAGGGGCCCTGGCACTCTGCAGGGGCTTGGGGCTTCACTGCTGCCTCCTCCAGGGAACCTTCTTGCTTCTCCTGGGACTGTGGTCCTCCCTCCTCTGATCTCGGCTCCTTGTCAGCCCCAAGGGGAGTCCCTGCCTTGCTCACCTCCTCTGCCTGGGATTCAGTTCCTTCCTCAGACTCTTTCTGCTCTTCTGGACTCAGATCTTCCCCAGCTCCTTCGGTCCTCTCTGCCTCCGCTGTCCCCTGGCCTCCTTTCCTCTCTGCCTCCACTGTCCCCTGGCCTCCTTTCCTCTCTGCCTCTGCTGCCTCCTCACCTCCTTTCCTCTCTGCCTCTGCTGTCCCCTCACCTCCTTTCCTCTCCACCTCCAATGTCCCCTGGCCTCCTTTCCTCTCTGCCTCCGCTGTCCCCTGGCCTCCTTTCCTCTCTGCCTCCGCTATCCCCTGGCCTCCTTTCCTCTCCACCTCCGATGTCCCCTGGCCTCCTTTCCTTTCTGCCTCTGCTGTCTCCTGGCCTCCTTTCCTCTCTGCCTCTGCTGCCTCACCTCCTTTCCTCTCTGCCTCCGCTGTCCCCTCGCCTCCTTTCCTCTCTGCCTCTGCTGTCTCTTCACCTCCTTTTTCCTCTGTCACCAATGGCTCTTCAGTCCCCTCTGGCTTTTCGTCACCTCCCTCCTCCTCTCCTCCCAGACGTTCCTCTACTTCCTCCTCCACCCCGAGCTTTTCCTCACCTCTTTCCTTCTCTGCCCTCACAGGTCCCTCACCTTCGTTTCTCTCTACTCCCCAGGGCTCCTCGCCTCCTTCCCTCTCTGCCCCCTGCTTTTCCTCGCTGCCACCTCTGCTCTCTGGCTCCAGTGACTCCTCACTTCCTTTCGTCTCCACCGCCAGCGGTGTCTCCACTCCGCCACCCGGCGGCGCTGGCTTTTCCTCATGTCCGTTCTCCCCGGGCCCCGCGGACTCCTCCGCTCGGCTCTGCTCCGCCTCGCTCTCTGCCCCCAAAGGACCTTCGTCTCCCCCCTCCTCCCTCCCTGTCACCACCGGCCCCTCCAACCCCTCCACCAGCAGCTCCTCCCACTCCTCATTCAGGGTCACTCTCTCCACCCAGATGAAGGACCCCTCCTCTCCCCCAGCGCCCCCCCGCCCATCCCCCTCAAGGCCACTCCTGGGAGCGCCGCTGTCCCCTTCTCCCGAAGCTGCACCCTCCGATCTCTCAGGCAGCCTCTCGGAGCGGGTCTGCGCCGCCTCTGGGCCCCCACCTGCCTCCCCTTTGGCCTCCGAGTCGCTGCCCCCCACCCCCTCCCAGACCACCTCCACGATGCCCCTGTCCTCTCTCACCCAGGCTGGGAGCTCCGGGCGGCCAAGGCCCTGCCTGTCCCCGATGGCTTCGAGCACCACCTCCTCCACCTTCGCCTCCAGCTCGGGCCCGGTGGCTACGGCCGCACAGTCCTTGGCGGCTCGCAGCCCCTCCCACACCACCTTGACCACGCCCCCTCCGGTGGCCTCGCCCACCCGCCCCCAGCCCGCCACCGCCGCCTGACTCGACTCCGGCTCTGGAGTGGGGCTGGGCCCAGGGCACGGGCCGTTGGCTTCTGAGGAGGCCCCTACTGCCCCGGGGACCTGCCTTGGGGCCGGGGCCCGCAGAACCCCTACAGCCTCCTCTTTGGGCTCAGAAGGGGACTCTGGGGACATGCCCACTGGTCCCGCGGGCAGGGAGGCTCTCTTGTCCACATCAGTATGGCCTGGGAGAGTCAGGCAAGAGAGGAAGAGGAGAGGAAAGAAGAGATGGGAGGGTGAGGAAGGACCAAGAGGCCCCCTACCCTCGCTCCTCTTGGGTCACCCTCTTTGGAGGTGACCTGACCGCCAGACCTAGGAATTCCAACACTCACCTTCAGGACCTACATCGACAGTGGGCTGGGAGAGAGGACGGTGACCCTGCAAGGATGGCAGAGACAAGATCAGGCCAGCCCTCACCCCCACCTTCAGCCTCCCTGCGTGCTGGGACCCCACCCCGTTGCTCAAACCCTCAGAGTCACTCCCCATGGCACCTTGGCCTTCCTCACCTGTCTTAACTCTGTCTACCCCAGGGCCTTGCACACAGTAGGTGCTTAATCAATGCTGTGCTCATGCAGCCAATCTCTCTGTATTAGGGGCCCACTCTGCCAGCCACTGAGGTTACCATGGCCAAGGGACACTTAAGCCTTTTGCTATTGGAACTTACATTCCAATAAACATAAACACAAATAATTACACTAATAATGTTCAACAAGTGAGAAGGGCTATGGAGAGGGGAAAAAAGCAGGGCAAAGAGCTAGGGAGTGCCTGGGAGGTGACAAGGTGCCTCCTCTAGCTATAAGATGTGTGAGGGCCTCTTGGAGGAGGCGACATGGAACAGAGACCTGAAGATGTGAGAGGAGCCAGCCATGAGTCAAGAGGTGGGGAAGGGCATTTCAGGCAGAGGGAACAGCAAGTGCAAAGGCCCTGGGGCCGCACTGAGCTAAGCAAGTTCAAGGAATAGAAGAGGGTCCCTGAACTCCCAACTTCACTCAGATGCTTCCTCTGGGGTACCCCCACATCCCAGGTTCCTCTCTCAAAGACTCTGGGTTTTTGTTTGTTTGTTTGTTCGTTTGTTTTTTGAGAGAGAGAGTCTTGCTCTGTTGTCCAGGCTAGAGTGCAGTGGTGCGATCACAGCTCACTGTAATCTCAGACTCCTGGGCAAGCGATCCTCCTGCCTCAGCCTCCTGAGTAGCTGGGACTACAGCTACATGCCATGCCATTCAGCTAATTTTTCTATTTTTTGTAGAGACAGGATCTCGCTATGTTGCTCAGGCTGATCTGAACTTCTGGACTCAAGGGATCCTCCCACCTCGGCCTCCCAAAGTGCTGGGATTACAGGCGTGAGCTACACAGCCCGGCCTCTCAAAGACTCTTTGTAGCCCATCTCTTCCTCTGGACTTTGAGCTCTCTGGGGCCAGGAACTACGCCTTGCAAATCTCTAGCAAAGAACTCCAGCTTATACTAAAACTAAACAAGTGCTTCCCATGCCAATCAACGGGTCTCCGCTCCCTCCCTGTCATCCAACTGGCTCTTGGGACCCGAGGTGAGACATCAGGGAGAGGTGAGGACTGTGACAAACCTGCACCTCACTGCAACTAGGCACAAATGTCTCCAGACCTTTGGAGTTCCAGAAAACCCAAAGAGCCAGGTTTCAGTGTGAAGTGTCCTGTTTTTCAAAAGCCCACGTGCAGTATGGCATGTGGATTACATCTTACTACAGGTGTTACCAAAACAAAAAAAGAAAAACCCATGTGGGCTGGCACCGTGGCTCACACCTATAGTCCCAGCGCTCTGGGAGACTGAGGTGGGAGGATCACTTGAGGCCAGGAGTTTAAGACCAGCCTGGGCAACATAGGGAGACCCCGTCTCTACAAAAAATAGAAAAATTAGGTTGGGTGCGGTGGCTCATACCTGTAATCCTAGCACTCTGGGAGCCTGAGGGGGGAGGATTGCTTGAGCTCAGGAGTTTGAGACCAGCCTGAGCAAAAGTGAGACCCCGTCTCTACTAAAAATAGGAAAATTAGCTGGGTGTTGGGGCACACACCTGTAGTCCCAGCTACTTGGGAGGCTGAGGCAGGAGGATCACTTGAGCCCAGGAGTTTGAGGTTGCTGTGAGCTAGGCTGATGCTACAGCACTCTACTCAGGGTAACAGAGTGAGACTATATCTCAAAAAAGAAAAAAAAAATAGAAAAATTAGCTGGGTGTGGTGGCATCGCCTGTAGTCCCAGCTACTTTGGAGGCTGAGGCAGCAGAATTGCTTGAGCCCAGGAGTTTGAGGTTTCAGTGAGCTATGATGACACCACTGCACTCTAGCCTGGGCTACATACAGAGCAAGGCTTTGTCTCAAAAAAAAAAAAAAAAAAAACCAAACCAAAACAAAAAAAAGCCATGTGGATGCATTAAATTGCCAGAACATCTCATGGTGACCCTTTCCCACTTTCTGGCCCTAATCCCAGGGCCACCTGCCCACACTTTCTGATTGCATTCCTTACTGGGACCACATTAGCAACCACATATCAAAACTTTCCCTCGTGCCTGTTACTGGTGCTAAGCTATGACCTCACAGGCCCTCCCGACGGCCTTTCCAGGGAGGCACTGTCATTATTCCCATTTTAGAGATGGGGAAACTGAGGCTTGGGAAGGGAAATCAACTTGCCCAAGACCACAGAGCAAAGTAACAGCAGAAGGTAAATTCCAGTGCAGACCTAGTGGCCAAGACCCACTTACAGAGAGCAGCACTTCTGATCAATGTCCCGCTTTGGGGCCCTCAGGCCACACCCCCATCCCATGCCCCTGGCCCCTCACCTGTCTGCGCCAGGTGGGCCTGCCTGGGGGCTTGTGCTGGGCACCTGTGGACGCACTTTGCAACAGCTGCAGTTGGGACTGGAGTCTGGGGAAGAGAGGAGGCTGCTAGGAGCCAGGGCCTCAGGCTCAGTGGGACCCCAGGCTCAATTTGCCACCTCCCCTGACACACCCAGGGTCCTTCTAGCCCGACTGGGGCAGGGCTAGCAGGGCTGTACTCACGTGAACAAGCTGTCTTCTAGATTCTGGATTCGGGCCTGAGCCTGGCCCTCTGGCGACTGGGGGTCCTTTGGGGTGGGGTCCTCGGGCCGCTCTGGCCCTTCCGCTGCCCCGTCCATTAGCCAACGCTCCCGGAGAGACTTCCTCTGGGCACGGGAAGGGAGCTGGGGCTGGGCATGCGGAAGTCCCCGCGGGACCGGGCAGATTTCTTACTGCCCCGCAACCCCCCGGATGGATGGGACATACATCGGTCTGCGATGCAAGCCCACAGTGCCCCCAACGTTGCCAGGTGGCACAGCCGGCCCGCTGCTAGCCGTAGTCTCCCCCAGGCTGAAACACACATCCTGGCTGGGGCAGACACCCCCTCGCCCACGCAGCCCTTCCAGAATGGAACAGACACTCCCAAAGGTGAAATCAATTTTCCCTCGCGCTCGGGCCCTCCCTACTCCCGAGCTGCACTGAGGCCGCTCCCATCTCCCCCACTTTGGGACAAACACCGCCACTGCCCCCCCCCCGCTCTTCCCAAGGGGGAGCAAATGTCCCCATCGCCACCCCGCTTCATCCCCTCCCAAGCTGGGCAAGACACCCAGAAAGCTGGGTGTTGGGGACCAACGCCCCCAATTGCCCCGCTCTCTTCGGACAGAGGCTCCTGTCACCCCCCAAGGCGACTCGCACGGACACCCCTGCCTCCTCCATCCCCAGGCGGCCGGGCGCCACCGCCCCCAACCTTGAGCCGCTGCACGCGGAGCTTCTCCTCCTCCAGCTCGCGGCGCGCCGCGCGGATCTGCTCCTGCAGCCGCCGCTTCTCCTGCGCACAGAGGACCCGGCGCTGCCGCCCGCTGGGCGCGGCCTCCGCCGCCCTCCGCCCTCCGCCCTCCCTGGGGGCTCCCGGGGGTTCCCGGGGCTGCAGGCCGCGCGGGGGGCGCGCGGGGCGGGGAGGGGGCTGCAGACGCGCTGACTCAGCGGCGGGGCCGCGGGGAGGGCGGGGCGGGGGCGGGGCCGGCCGCGCCCGGGATGCTGCGGAGGCCTCGCCCGCGCCCAATGGGGGTCTGGGGATGGGGGGTGCAGGGGGTGGGGCCTGGGGATGGGGATCTGGAGGCGAGTCGAGCTGTGGGGGTCCGGGATAGTGGGGTTCAGAGAGATGGGGGTTCAGATGCGGGGATCAAAGGGAGGAAGCTAGTGAGATGGGCGTCCAGGGGTACAGACATGGAGGTCTGGAAAGACTGGGGGGTAGAGATGGGGTCCGGAGAGATGAGGGTGGGTGAGATGGGGAGATCAGAGAGATAGGGGTGCAGAAGTGGGGTGCAAAGAGATGGGGTGCAGAAGTGGGGTGCTGAGATATGGGGTAGAGAAGTCGGGTGCAGAAAGTTGGGGTGCAAAGAGATGGGGTGCAGAGATGGAGGGCAGAAGGATGAGGGACGCAGAGCGGATCAGAGTGACGACATCTCTAGAGCGGGGCACAGAGAGACAAGCGTCAGAGAGCTGGCGGTCCCCTCGGAAGGACTCTAAGAATGGTGTTCCAAGACCGGGAGATTGGAGAGGTTGAGGGTCTGACGAACGGTTGTCTGAGAGATGGGGCTCCGACATGGGGTGTTTGGGAGGCTGGGGTTCAGGAATGGGGCGTCGGAGGATGCAGGTCCTGACAGCCCCACCGTTGTGACTGTGGCCAGAGGCAAGACAGGGAAGAGGGCGCTGAGGATCGAGGTGGGGCGTCCCGCGCAGCGCCGGGGCTGAGGGCGCTCTCTGCTCCCTTCGCAGTGCTCCCAAGGATGACGGAGAGACCAGGAGCGAGCCTGGGGAAAGTTTGGGGGTTCCCAGGGGGCGGGGCAGAGCGCACTGGGAGGGCGTCACTTACCGCGATGACTTCTAGCCGCTGCCGGTAGAGGGAGCTCTCCGCCATGGGCCTGTGGGGAGAGGGCAGGGGCTGCGGAGGGGGGGTCTGGGGGAGGGGGCCCAACCTTCAGCAAACCATCCTCTTTTTTTTTTTTTTTTTTTTTTTGGTAGAGGCAGAGTCTCGCTATGTTGCCTAGGCTGGTCTCGAACTCCTGGCCTCAAGAGATGCTCCCGCCTGGCCTTACCAAAGTGCTGGGCTTAAGGGCGTGAGCCACCACACGGGCCGAGGCAACCTCTTGAATTTGAGCTGCTTCGAAACCGCCCTGAGTCCAGTGCTTTGCCTCTATATCCCCTTCGCACCTGGGAGGAGTTTGGGCAGAGGGAGGTGAACAGGGACCATGACTGGTTGAGCCTAAGATCTTGCTAGGTCTGACATTGCCTCTCTCAGCCTCAGTTTCCTCATCTGTAAAATGGGTAGGGATAGCTTGACAGGCCTCTCCCCACCTCAGGGGACCCTTTTAAGGAAGTATTCATATAGGTAAAAGCTTAGGACATAGTGCTCCAAAAACAGTACCATAATTTATTATTAATTATGATTTAAATAATTCTCAGATCAATCATATTTATGATTAATTATAATAACCATTCCCAGTCCAACCTACAGAAACTCTCAAATCCCACCAGGCCCCTAACATGCTGTGTGTCTGTTCCCAGTTCCACACCCTCTCTGACCTCTGCTTCTACCCAGGATCCCTTAAGTCCTGGGGGAGTGAGGGAGTTGGGGGGGGAAGAGAAGTGGCCATCCCACCGTTGCCATGGCAACTCCAGAGCTGCCTCCTCCACCTGCCAACCCCTCTTCCTGGGGGCAAGGGTCACTGGGTCACACTGCCTAGGGCTGGACTCTGAGCTGGGAGGAGGAGGGAGACTTGCTGTTTAAGGTTTAACCTGAGATTCACTCATCTGCCTGAACACATCCCTACCTTCCAGGCTGCAGAGTGACCCCTGGCCCCACTTTGGGTCCCTGTGGAAGCCAGAGGCTGACTACGACGTGAGCAGGATGGTTAGGAGGCATTAATTGTCACATCAACCTCATCACAGGCATGCTCTGAATACTCCCGCTGAGCCTAAGAATTCGAGGTTGCAGTGAGCTATGATGAGGCCACTGCACTCCAGCCGGGGTGACAGAGCGAGACACTGCCTCAAAAAAAAAAAAAAAAAAGAGTACCTCCAACTATGTTGCTATATTGACTACGCTGCACATATGGCCTGTGCACCATAGTCAATAATAGCGACATAGTTGCTAATATCTGGAAGGCGGTATCTGTCTACCTGTCATCTCGGACACCTAGCCACCGGTGGCCACAGAGCAAGCCCTCAAACACTTATTAGTTTGAACCCTAACCCTATTAGAAGAGCCTTTGTCTCCCAGCCCAAACTCCAGCTGGGACCTCCCAGACCTTCTGTGGCTACACCATGACGGCATAATAGCACTGACAATATATAGTGTTCTAAGTGCCCCTCAGGCCTTCTGCGGGGCTCAGGCTCCCACAGCCACCTCTGCCGCCCCTTCCCCTCCTTGGCCTGATGGTGATATGCCAGAGTTGACTCTTTGCTGAGTTGACATGACAGCTAAGAACAAAATCAGCCAATCATAAGCGCATCCCTTGTGCCAGGCTCTGTTTTAAATGCTTTGCCTACAGTAGTAACTCATTTAATCCTCCCAAGGATCCTAGGAGGTAAGCAGTATATTGTCCCCATTTTATGGATAGGGAAATTGAGGCTCTGACAAGTGGCGAAAAAGATTTCCAAGGTCAAGGTCCATCCAAGGTCACGAAGTCCGGATCAGAACTTGAGGCTCCCGGATCCCAAATACTGGGAATGGAGTTGGGGGTGTCCAGGTCCAGGAACCCCCATCGTGGCAGCTAGGAAGGCAGAGATCAGCCTGTGGGCAGGGCAGGGCTGGATTTTGGTTGGGACAAGAAACTGAAGTCATACTTTGCAGGATATCCCAGAAGAAGCCCTGACTCCCTGCTTATGGGTTTGCCCCTGGGGGAGGGCTGAAGTCCTCCCTCTCCTGTCCTACCCCCAAGATGTAATCTCTCTGCCTCTTCCTTGCTGGGGGGATCGGGTTCCCATTGCTAGGCAACCAGGTTTGCAGTTGGTGAATAATGCAATGGGGGACCCAGAAGGGTGAGGAACTGAATTGGGGTCCCTAGTAGGGGGAGCCCCTCCTCCAGAACTCTTTACAAACCTCTGGAGCCCCTGTCACTTTCAAAAGCCCGCACACCTCTAATATTATAATACCCCACATACCCCAAGCGATATTGTTTATCTCTGATTATATAAGGACAACGTAGGTGGCCATGGCTTGTGGCCACCAGGAACCAGTTGGTGGCCATTTCGAGAAACAGGTCATCATTTCAGATTTCCCACTGTCTTTCTCAGTTTGGGAGAAAGATCCAACTTCTTCTGGTAGATTGCAAGCATTTTCCTCCCACCCAGGACACGAAAGGGGTGATTCTTAGAAGCAAAGCCTGCAAGTGACAGACCCTGACATTCCCCAGCTGTAGCCCCACCCCCCAGGCTGGACTTTGGGTTCTCAGGCTGCCAGCGGAAAATCCCCGAAGAAGAAAGTGGCCTTGAGAGTCCATGTGTCCCCCCACCCCATGACTCTCAGGGGAAGGAGGGCACTGAGGACCTGGGGGGTTGACTGCCTACCCCCTCCGCTCTCCCGGTCCCCTTAGGAGAGGCCAGCTGAGGCTCTTGGCTCCTGGGCAAGGCCGGCATCCCCTGTGACCCCCTCTCAGGCCCTGCCCAGCGGTCCCCCCGACCCCAGACACTTACATGGGTGTGGCCGGAGACCACACCTGGCTCTGCAGAGCCATCTCTGCCCAGAAGCCCACTTTCTGGTATCCGAGTTCAGGACCCACCACCCGCCTGCCTGAAGAGCCAAGGTTGTGACTTGGCTGGCCAGGGGGGCGCTGCGGCCAGGCACCGGGAGAGCTGGTCCAGCTGGTTTGGGAGGCATGCACCGGGCGGGCGGGCCTGCCGGCGAGGGGGGCTGGGGGCTGGCAGGCAGTTCTGGGGAGGTACTATCAGCTGTCCTGATAAATTATTCACCAGCCTGGCCTCCTTGCTGCACCCGGCTGCCTCTCGGCAAACACGCTCTGTCACACTCGTGGTCAGGAATGCCGGGAGAGTGGCCAGTTGGTGACCGCCCCCCACCACCAAGAGAATGGCATCTCCATCTGGCACCCCCGATCATTCTGAGTCTGACTGCCCTGCAAGAGTCACACACATGACAGCGCCGTCCCATAGCGCCCATGCCAAATATGCTTACACACCACTGCCCTCCCTTATCGGACCCTGGCTCTCGAGTGGGGAGGGAAGGAAGGTGGGTGGGTGATCCAGCCAGGGGATTCTGGAAACCACAGACTGAGCACCATGGAACCAGGAGGCTGGAGCCCTGGGGGAAATGTGGGCAACTTGCCTCAGTTTCCCCTTCTGTGAAATGGGAGAATCCAATCACATGATGACCCCTGGACACCCCTAGATGCTGTAACAGTTATGGGTAGGGTGGTGACTAGAAAGATCTAGAGAACCTCCTATCCAAATCTTGAGGGTCCCTGTTCTACACCGCAATCCTCTTCTTAAAGGGCCAGCGCCCCTTTCTTTGCTCACTTCATACTTCATTCACACAAGGTCTTGGGGAAGGCATCTTCTACTCTCCAGGCAGGGCCAGAGGTCCCTCTGGTGTCCTGCAGTCCTCAGCGATTCCCTCGTCACAGCCCTGCTTACACTGAGCAATTACAACCTGAACCACGACAAGAAAGGCCCTTGTCCCCTGTGGGCCCCACACTTCAGAGGACATTCCGGAAGGGACCCTCCCTACAGGGCAAAGGGAACGTGCCCAACTATATCGTGCACTTCTCTCTTCCAGATCCTCCCTGGGTGGCCAAGGGGCAGCTGTGGGCAGAAGGATGTGGACAGAGCTTGGCCATCTAGCACTGGGTACCCCTAGGTGTATGCACAAGGCTCCCTGCTATGCTAGATAGAGCTGGGGGGAGGGAAAAAGGGGGCAGGTGGAGGGCAGGGGTCTTGTGCCCCAATTCTAGTAAAAAACTAGGGATCCAAAATATTTTAAATCGAAAATTGCCATGCTAGGAAGAAAGAACATTTTTTAAAAATTATTTTGTGCTAGGCTGGGTGTGGTGGCTCACGCCTGTAACCCTAGCACTCTGGGAGGCAGAGGCGGGCGGATCGCTCAAGGTCAGGAGTTAGAAACCAGCCTGAGCAAGAGCGAGACCCCGTCTCTACTAAAAATAGAAAGAAATTAATTGGCCAACTGAAAATATATAGAAAAAATTAGCCGGGCATGGTGGC
>CAUYRT010105972.1:0-29039 GCA_963574885.1 Lepilemur ruficaudatus | reverse complement strand
AATATATGTAAAAAATTAGCCGGGCATGGTGGTGCATGCCTGTAGTCCCAGCTACTTGGGAGGCTGAGGCAGAAGGATAGCTTGAGCCCAGGAGTTTGAGGTTGCTGTGAGCTAGGCTGATGCCACTGCACTCTACAGCCCGGGCAACAGAGTGAGACTCTGTCTCAAAAAAAAAAAAAAAAAAATGTTGAAGACTTGCTATTGAAGTCCTGGTTTGCATTAACCTACGTTACTGGAGCCCAGATGGGCCTATGCTCCCGGGCACCTAGGAGCTCAGCTTTCCAACCCTTGCAAAAAAACCTCCACAAGGGATCAGAGGTAAGTGGTATTCTACATTGCATCACACACCACACAGAACAACTGAGTGCCATCCCTCAGGGCCTCCTGGGCCACCTCAGTTGCTCTCCAGCAGTGGCCAGTGTACCATTTCCCTCTCTGTCCTCCTAGATGGCTCCAGAGCCAGGCAGCTCTCCCCAACCTGCAAAGACAAGTGTTGTGAGAGTGGCAGGAGAACAGGAAGTGCAACCCCTCACTTCCTTGTGAATGACAGTGCCTCCCCTCCTGCACAAGGCTCTGTCCGTGGCTGGAGATGGGGTGAGGCTGGCCTCAGGCAGGGCACGACTACCACAGAGGCTGCTTCCAGGGATTGGCTCTGCTCCTCAGCGCCATAGGGAGCACAGCTCTCTCTCACAGCTGGCTCTTGGAAGAGCTTAAAGCATTGCAATTGTTAACTGATTTGCTGGAATTGACATTTGTAATTTAAGTATCTCCTGAATGGCTCACTACTGTAATCCCAGCAGTTTGGGAGGCCCAGGTGGGAGGACTGCTTGAGGCTAGGAGTTCAAGACCTATAGCAAGACCCCAGCTCTACAAAAAACTAAAAAATTAGTTGGGCCTGGTAGTGCCAGCTACTCAAGAGGCTGAGGCAGGAGTATTGCTTGCGCCCAGGAGTTGAGGTTGCAAATGAGCTATGATCACGCCACTGTGCTCTAGCACAGGCAACAGAGCAAGACCCTGTCAGTTAATCAATCAATAAAATAATAGGGTGGGGAACCTGCAGATTCAAGGCCACGTGCAGTCCTCCACTGCATCCAAATAAATCCCTTTATTCTGTAAAATTTGGATTCAGCAAAAGGCAGGGGTATTTTCTTTATGCTGATCAAAACCAATCGGAGTCTAGTCCAGGTTTGGCTGGTTTGAGCCTCACCAGCTCAACTGGATTTCAACAGTGAGGCCAGATTAGGGGACGCGCCGCCCCTGATTCTGGGCCCGGAAACATTCGACGTGGACTTTTCTCGTTCCCCCTTCCAGGGCTGGGCCAGGGGCTGGCAAGGCGGACGCCGCCGGAGTGGCTTGACCAGCCTCGGAGCTCCGTCTCCGCAGGGGAAGGGAGGCGTGCGGCTTCAGCGTCCCTCGCCGGGGACCGCGGACACAGCCGGCCCTGCGCACCAGGAGCGAGGCCCGGACGCCGACTGGGAGAGCGCCCCCGGCTCTCCCCCCGCCCGTAGCAGGCGCACAGACCCGGTCCCTGCAGGGCCCCGCACCGGGAGGACCCCGCACTTGCAGGACCCCTCGCCTGGGTGGTCGCAATGGCCTCCCACTCCGGCCTTGTCCTCCGCCGGGCCCGCGGGCAGGTGCCCGGGCTTAACGCTCAAATAAGGCCCGAACCGCGGTGACCGCGGGATCCTAGGAGCTGAGGTCCTTAGGGGGTTTTCAAGAGGTTCCCTTGGTAACCGTTGCTAAGGAGAGGACACTGCCGGAAGTGGGTTGTGCGCCTGCGCACATGGGAAACGGAGGGGTGGGGCGAGGCAGGGTTCGTCATGGCGGAGCCGGAACCGGAGTCGGAGCAGATCCGCCTGAAGTGTATCCGCAAGGAAGGCTTCTTCGCGGTGCCTCCGGAACACAGGGTGCGACGGGGTGCCACCCGGGGCAACCGTGCCGCCTCGCCAGCGGCAGGGCCGGGCGGCGGCACGCTGACACTCGGTGTCGCGCTGCGGCGCCGGGGTTTCCGGCACGCGGGACGACAGTCCCAGAGTTCCCCGCGGCAGGGGCGGAAGCCGGCCGGCGGCCGCGGCCCGCCCTCGAGACGCCGGCCTCCCTGGGAGGGGCAGGCTCGGGGTTCCGCCTCGGGCGCTTTTGGGTTTTGCGCCCTGTGTGTGGGGCGGGTGTACCCGTCGGAAGGGTAAGCGGCTGGGGTCGCCCACCGGGCTGAGCCTGGGCCCCGGCCGCGCTCACAGCGCCCTGGTGCGGGGCCTCGGCGACCCTTTGCCGAGGTGACTCTTCGGGTCGTTGAATGGGTGTTACCGAGGTAGACAGGTGGCGGAGGGACGGAGGTGTGAGTTCTGGAAGCTGGATTGTGTTTTGACTGCTTGCGGATGCTCTGATAGGCCGAGTCACGGGTCCAGCCAGACTTAGTGAAAGATTGTGGCGTACAAGCAACAGGAGCCGCAGTTCGGTCCTGCGATGGTCACTGCACATCATTCAGACGTGCAGCAGGTGCTTGCTGAGTTAAGAGCAGCACCTTAACTGTGTGTTGGACACCGGGGCTAAAGCAGTGAGTTGGAAATCTGCTGTCACAAGGAGCTAAGACAGCCAACTAAGGACAATGCACAGGGGTAGGTGCCTTAAGACATAAAGTGTCAGGGATTTTAGAGAAAGGAATTTTTTCAGCTGCGGGGCAGGAAGATCTTAGTAGAATGGGTGGCATTTCTTTGGGGCCACGAGGTGTCTAGGATTTGGACAGCCGGAGACAAGAAGGGGTAGCATGCCAGGCTTGGAGCAGCAGCGTCATGGAGGAGAGAAAGGGTAAACAGGAAGCACAAGGAGAAAGGGAATGTGAGAAGGGGAATTAAGGTCGGAAAGGGTGGCTAAGGCGAGATCATGGAAGGGCGCCAGGCCACATGATCCTGATTTGGTTCCCCAGGTGCCAAGAAGAAGTAAGACCGAGGGCAGGATTGTTAGGGAAACAGGGAAGCCAGATGGGAGCTGCTAGAATTCAAACCTTGCTGCACATACTTTCTACTTTTTGTACTTTTTGAGACAGGGTTTCGTTTTGTCACCCAGGCTGGAGTGCAGTGACGTCACCATGGCTCACTGCAGCCTCAAACTCCTGGGCTCAAGTGATCCTCCTGCCTCAGCCCAGCTGAGTAGCTGGGACTATAGGCGCGTGCCACCACGCCCAGCTAATTTTTCTATTTTTTGTAGAGACAGGGTCTTGGTCAGGCTGGTCTCAAACTCCGGGCCTCAAACAGTCCTCTCGATTTGGCCTCTCAAAGTGCTAGGATTACAGGCATGAGCCACCTTGCCTGGCCTGCATGTACTTTTTAGATGTAAGGGGAAGAGTTCATTCAGTCCACCTAGGAGTGCACCACATTAAGAAAGAGTATTCAAGGCTGGGCGCAGTGGCTCACGCCTGTAATCCTAGCACTCTGGGAGGCCAAGGCGGGCGGATTGCTCAAGGTCAGGAGTTCAAAACCAGCCTGAGCAAGAGCGAGACCCCATCTCTACTAATAATAGAAAGAAATTAATTGGCTAACTAAATATATATAGAAAAAATGAGGTGGGCATGGTGGCGCATGCCTGTAGTCCCAGCTACTTGGGAGGCTGAGGCAGAAGGATCACTTCAGCCCAGGAGTTTGAGGTTGCTGTGAGCTAGGCTGACGCCACAGCACTCACTCTAGCCCGGGCAACAGAGTGAGACTCTGTCTCAAAAAAAAAAAAAGAAAGAGTATTCAAGTACAGGCTGTCTACTAGGACAGAGAGAGACCCCAAAATACAGTGACTCAGATAATAAGGTAGGACCTTATTTCTCTCTCCCCCAACATTCCAAAGAGACAGCTGTTTTCCACAAGGTGGGCCAGGCATTCTGGTTCCATCTGTGTTGATGCTCCCCCAGCACTTCATCCACATCTCAGGCTGCCTCAAAAGCCAAAGAAGTGGATGGCAACCAGCTCCCTTCCATCTGGAAGTCACATGGGTCCCTTCTCACATCCCAAGGCCAAATAGCACTACGTAGTGTTTCATAACTCAAAAATAGTGATGTATGGATGTGGGGGACGGCAGTCTTCTCTATGGAAGTGTTTCCGTACGTGGCTCGTGGCTGCTGTTACTGGACAGCAGACATCTGGACCATGGGAAGGTGAGTGGTTAGGCCACTCTTGATATTCAGAATGCTGGCCCAGTTTCATCACGCCTTTTTATTATCAGAAAAGCCCAAGTGTGTGGTTGCTTTTCTGTTTGGTGAGCAAGTCATGTGCAGGCTTCTTTGTACAAATTCTGTGTGAAATTTCCATCCTCCATTGTCCCATTAGCTGCCAAATACCAACACTGGTGGCACCATTCTCTTTCAGCTGGGACGATGCCGGAGTGTGAAAGAGTTTGAGAAGCTGAACCGCATAGGGGAGGGCACCTATGGCATCGTGTGTGAGTAGCCAAGGCATGGTCTGCAGCCACAGTTCGTGCAGGACGGGGGTGTCAAAGCAGCACCTGTGCTGGGGCTGGAAGGGGCTCAGACCCTGCACTCCAAACCAGGGCAGAAACTTGTTCAGGAACTTTAGTTCCTGGTGTAATTACCACAAACTTTATATCCTTCCTGGATAAACATAAGCATCAGGTTGCTAATGTCAGTAATCCAAATGTGTAACCACGGAGTGGAGATAACTGTTAGAGAAATAAAATGTAAAACTTCCAAAAGCAGCTGGAGCTTTTAGTAGTTGCAAAATTGGCGTTATTCCAGAAGCTGCACAAATTAGCACAATGCTTTGTAGAGCAATACTCACACAAAATAAGGATTTTTTTTTCTAGATATAGTACCTTATTTGATGTTAGAACATAATGACAAGACAGTGCTCTGCATGCTAAGAACTGAGAGCTTGGTTGGTATCACACAACTCAGCAGAGCAAAACAGCACCTCCACCCTTCTCACAGGAAGAACCCCCCAGGGAACATGTGTCTTGGGCTAGGGGTGTTGCTTGCACAGAGTGAGACTGAGTGTCACTGGGCATTAGGTTGCCAGAGAAGAGGAGGGGAGTCCTGGGAGCCCAGGAAGGGCAGCAAGAGGGAGCTCTGATGGGGGATTGGGTTGGACTCCATCACGGATGTGTTTCCATTGCAGATCGGGCCCGGGACACCCAGACGGACGAGATTGTCGCGCTGAAGAAGGTGCGGATGGACAAGGAGAAGGATGGTGAGCAGGGACAGGAGCAGGGAGGTGTGAGTTACCTGTGGTTTCCTCAGGACTGAACCCTCCTGAGAGCTGCTCGGTGCTGATGTTGCTGTGTGCAGCATAGCCGGGAAGGTGTCGTCGTCCAGCCTGTGGGAGGGTTCTTGCGCGGTTCTGAGCCTCAGCTCCCAGAGCCCTGCATGCTTCTCCGCACTGTCTGCTGGGAGGGGTCTGCATCCCCTCTTCTTCCTCCTGTCTGGTGACTCCGCTCATTGTCTCAGCACTGCTGTTACCCTCCAAACTGAGCCACCACCTCTTGCTCATCCCCCAGCACCTGCCTGTGGCACAGCAGTGTCACAGAGAGGCTGATTCATATTCGATGAAGAGTTGAAAGTGCTTGTTCAGATCGCCCTGATTCTCCCTAACGTGGCAGCTGTAGCACCTTGTACCAGGTGTTCACGGCGCCCTGAGAATGGCCCGGGGCTGCCTGAGGCTGTCTTGCTGTAGGTGTTCCCATCAGTGGGCGGGGCTCGCTGAGGTTGTCCTCCCAGGTGTCCCCATCAGTGGGTGGGGCTTGCTGAGGCTGTCCTCCCAGGTGTCCCCATCAGAGTGGGTAGGGCTCGCTGAGGCTGTCCGCCCAGGTGTCCCCATCAGTGGGCGGGGCTCGCTGAGGCTGTCTCCCCACAGGCATCCCCATTAGCAGCCTGCGGGAGATCACGCTGCTTCTTCGTCTTCACCATCCAAACATTGTGGAGCTGAAGGAGGTGGTTGTGGGGAACCACTTGGAGAGGTATGCAGTCTCCTGGCCTCTGCATCGGGCCCCAGCTGAGCCCCCACCTGTCCCTGCCATGGGTGGTCCCCTTCTGCAGCAGTGGAGGCCCTTCGTCCACTTGGGGCAGGCAGGAGGTAGCATGTGTCTCCCCTTTCCAGCATCTTCCTGGTGATGGGTTACTGCGAGCAAGACCTGGCCAGCCTCCTAGAGAACATGCCGACGCCCTTCTCGGAGGCCCAGGTTCGTAGCGGGGGCCTCGGGTGGGGCACGTGTACCAAACATGCCACCTCCAAGTCTCAGCTTTAAGGAGGGGAATTTTACTGCCTGTCGGGCACCACGGGAGAGTTGGCAGCCTGCCAGCCCTGCTCATGAGACTGGGCACTGAGGAGGGGACAGACAGTAGCACCTTTCCAGCCGGGCTCCTGGCTGCGTGCTGGCCACTGGTCCTGGTGGCCACTGGATGTGGCAGGCCTGGGCTGGGTTTCCTGAAGGCACACCCTGACTGATGCCTCAGGCCCTCTGCACAGGTCAAGTGTATCGTGCTGCAGGTGCTCCGAGGCCTTCAGTACCTGCACAGGAACTTCATCATCCACAGGTGGGTGGGCAGGGCTTGGGGCATGGTCTTGGGCAGAGGGCTTGGTGGAGACAGTGCTAGTCTGTGACACTGGGAAGGGTGGTCCCTGGCCTCTGGTGCCAGCATGTCATTCCAACCGCCGTGCGGGAGAGGAACAGACAGGCAGTGGAAGTTCTTTAACTGCTCCACGGGGAGGGGTCCAGGACCAAGCAAGTTCCAGAAGCCCTCGTGCCCACTGGACCCGAAGAGACTGATGGTGGTTGGGTGCGAGGGCTGTGGGTGGCGCCCACTCACAGTGCTGGGACTCACACCAGGCGAGCAGCGGCTCCTGCCCTGTGGCAGTTGTGTGACGTCTGGGTGGGGACCCAGGCAGAATGGGAGGGGAGACCTCAGCTCGAGGCTCAGCTCTGCTTCCCAGTTGTCAGTCACCTGCCCTCCCTTCTGAACAGCCTAGACGTGAGGAAAGGTGCAGGAGACTGTCATACGATGCCAGCCTGTCCTTGTCACACTTGCTTCATGGGAGCCACCAATGTCTCTTTCCTGTCACAGGGACCTGAAGGTTTCCAACTTGCTCATGACTGATAAGGGCTGTGTGAAGACAGGTGGGTGCTGAGTGCTAGCCTCACGTGTGTGGAGTTGTCCTTCTGTGATCCCCACCTTTGCCTGGGGGTGGGAGGGTGTTGGTCCTGACAAGCACCCTGAGGCCAGAAGCTGACTTGTCTTTGTGGCCCCAGGGTGCCTGTGCCTGGCTCTGTCCCCAGGTGGTGACTTATTAGCCCTCACTAGGTGACACACTCCACTCTCTCTCCTTTGCTGCAGCGGATTTCGGCCTGGCCCGGGCCTATGGCATCCCTGTAAAACCAATGACCCCCAAGGTGGTGACCCTCTGGTGAGTCCCTCAGAAACGTGGGGTCCCCAGGGAGCAGGATGCGTGGCGTGGAGCTGTGCAGAAGGGCTGGGTCTAGGACGGCTTCCCAGGACACAGCAGGGCTGTCCCAGGGGAAGGGATGACAGCCAGGCTCCGTGGCATCGGGGAACCTGCCTTGTCCAGATGGCTTCACAGACGGGAGGGTGGGTAGCCTCCATGGTGTTCTGTGGTTCTCTCTCATCGACATTTTTGAACAGGCAGAACAGGGTTGTGGCTAAGGGCAGGACATGGAAGTCGGTCAGACCCGGGTCAGGATCTCCATGTGGTCTCTTCCTGCCGTGTCTTGTAATCCCTGAAAATGGGCTGATGGTAGAGGCTGGGCGTAGGCTTGTGCTAAAGATTCCGTTGTTATTGTAACACACAGGACACTGTGGACGCGGTAGCTCTCCCCCACCAGCAGCTGTAGGCAGGGTTCAGGGCTGAGGGCAGAGGCGCTGGGGTTAGCAATCCAGTTGTCCAGGCCACCTCAGGGTCTCGAGGCTGTCTCCCGTGGAGACCAGGGCTGGAGGAGCTAGTGGTGTGAGCTGGGGCTCTGTTTCCAGGTACCGAGCCCCTGAACTGCTGCTGGGAACCACCACCCAGACCACCAGCATCGACATGTGGTGAGCAGGGCCTGCCACTCCTGGGGCCTTGGAAGGGCTGAGATGGAGCTGGGTCACCTGGTTCCTGGGCTGGGCCCCAGGGCAGGGGTGGGAGTGGGGCTAGGAACCCGAGAGGAATGTGAGAAAGTTGCTTCAGCCTTCCAGGCTTTTAGCAGTAAGGTCCACAGGGGGCCTGCTGGGGTGGGGTCATGGGCCTGGGTGAGGAGACTTACGGTCACCTGCCTGTCCCACCGTGGTATCTTTGGACTCAGCGCTGGTCTGTGGCCACAGCGAGGCCCACTCCTCCCCGCAGGGCCGTGGGCTGCATCCTGGCCGAGCTGCTGGCCCACAAGCCCCTTCTCCCTGGCACTTCCGAGATCCACCAGATTGACCTGATTGTGCAGCTGCTGGGGACGCCCAGTGAGAACATCTGGCCGGTGGGTGTCCGGGGCAGCTCCCCGCCCCTCCCTGTACCCTCCCCCCACGGCTCAGTGCCTGCTTCTTCTAGGGTTTTTCCAAGCTGCCGCTGGTTGGCCAGTACAGCCTGAGGAAGCAGCCATACAACAACCTCAAGCATAAGTTCCCGTGGCTCTCGGAGGCCGGACTGCGCCTGGTGAATTTCCTCTTCATGTACGACCCTAAGAAAAGGTGCAGACTCCCACCTGCAGCTCTGTGGGCCGGGCCCTTCAGGACCGTAGGGCCCTGACCTCTATGCAGGGGTCGAAGGATACCTTAAACCTGAATCCTTCAAGGGTGGTTTCTCAGAACACAGGCCTCACTGCTGCCTAGGCTGCCCTCGTGCATGTACACATGGGCCAGACCCCTGGCCCAGGTGGCTTCTGTCCACCCATGTGTGGAGCCCACTGCGAGGTCCTGTTTGCCCACCAGCTCTTTGTGTACTTGGAACCACAGGCTGTGCAGCTGGGCAGGATGTCAGGGAAACAGACTGACCAAGGCCCAGGATCCCACTGATGGCTTTGCCACTTTTCTCTAGGGCCACAGCTGGTGACTGCCTGGAGAGCTCGTATTTCAAGGAGAAGCCCCTTCGTGAGTGCCAGATTCCCTCAGGCTCTGCTCTGGGGGGCTTGGCGGGCAGCCCATTTTGTCCGGGGCGGGGTGAGGGCCCTGGGCAGACACTGCAGGTCCACAGGTCGTCCCTGGGGTGGGGATGGGAACTGACGGAGCAGGGACAGCACGGGGCCGGGCCCAAATGCAGAGCTGGGCTCAGCCCTGGAGATGCTCCCCTCACTGGGCAGCCCTCCCCACCCCACGCTGAACCACTGTCTTCCCTGCAGCCTGCGAGCCAGAGCTCATGCCCACCTTCCCCCACCACCGCAACAAGCGGGCCGCCCTAGCCACATCCGAGGGCCAGACCAAGCGCTGCAAGCCCTGATGCTGAGCCCGGCACACGCCTGCGCCCCCTAAGCCGGATCGTTTGGTCAGCAGTGGACAGGCAGAGTCCCTCAGGCCAAGCTGACCAGCCACCTGGGATCCTGCTTGTCCCCTTGGCTAGGACACCCTCCTCCAGCCAACTCCACCACACTCTCTTCTGCACCTGCCGCCACCCCCAGAAACAGGCAGGGGTAGGGGCTCCAAGCCTGCACACCCCAGAACGGCTGTGGCTGCATAGGGCCTCGCCCATCACTCCTGCTTTTGTCTGGTAGAATTTGAGACCCTCACTCTCAGCAGGAACTATGAGTGCAGGTCCGACTCACTGGTGGGTACTGACCTGGGACTTGTGTTGCCTCTTGGTCACCAGCAGCTGCCCAGGGCCCGGTGGGGTGGGGGGCGCGCCCCCGAGCACACCAGGAGAGCCGGGCTGCAGGCTGAGCTGGGTCTGGCCCCAGGAGGAAGAGGGCTGTGGTTGGGTCTAATGTCGAGGGAGGAAAACAGTGGGTTCCCACCATATAAAAGCTTTCCTAACACTGGTTTCTCCATTATGTTTAATGTACTTTGGGGTTCTGATTCTTACGACATTGACAGTGTCCTCTGAGTGTGCTGGGAAGGGGGTGGGGTGGGTTGGAGGGATGAGGCTGGTGCCCAGTGCCCTGGTGGCCAGGGAGGGGTAAGCCCAGAATGGCCTTAGGGTAGCCCAGGCCAAGAGCACCAGCCCCAAAGGTGAGCCAGGGCAGACCCCTTCTCCCCAACCTTTGGGCTGTACTGCCTCAGGAGCGGCTACGCAGGAACTGGCTGCACCTTTACCCACTGGACCCACCATGAGCCCAGCAGCCTGTGAGACCCCTCACCCCCACCTTCCACCTGGGAGGCTGGGGTGCTGCTGAGGACCCCTGTCCTCCTAGCAGGGGAGTGATGCTCACGGCTTGCATGACCGGTGCCTCCTACCACCTGTTCCCTGCCGCCTGCAGCTCTTGGGCACCATTTTCTGTCTGGGGGAAACTGGTCCTGTCGGCTATGGCTGAGCCTGTGACACCCTAAGGGAAGGGCTAGGGGCCCCACAGCCAGGTCTACTGTGCAACAGGCAAAGGCCCGACTGGCCTCAGGCCTTCCTGTGTGGACAATGCCCTGGACACATGGAGGAGGTGACGTGTCCTGGACCACAGACTTTGCAGAGCAGGTCAGGAGCTACAGGCCAGCCAGAGGGCCTGAGGAGTCAGGGTTCCTTCTCAAGGAGAGGTTTGAACACTGTGACACAGACAGGCTGGGCCCCTCTGCCCCCCACAGGTGGGCATGGCCTGGGTACCAAGGACAGGGAATGTGGGGAGGGTCCACAAGGACAACCCCCCACAGCCCCTCCTAAGTGGGGCCTGGACTCTCTAACCCCTCCTGCTGTGCAGAAGATGCCCAGGGCTGGGCAGCCATGGCCCAGCCCCCCAAAGAGAAGCACCATGGGAACTGTCTCCCAAAAGCCCCCGACCTGTGGCCCACCAGGGCCTAGGGCCGGGCCCCAGGGCTCTCGTAGAGCAGGGTGTCCACCTGCGCGCGCTGCAGCCACAAGCGCCGCTGGGTCTCGCCGAGCAGCACCCGCAGCGAGTGGCTGGGGCGGCAGGCAGGCAGGGCAGAGCAGTGGGCCACGTGCAGCTGCCGGCAAGTGTCGCAGCAGAGGGTGGGCAGTGCGCCGGGGAGCAGGCAGCCGTGTGCCTGGTAGCCTGGGGGCTCAGGGGCAGCCCCATAGGCTGAGGCCGGGGCCTCTTCGGCCCGCATGCGCCGGGGGCTGGCTGGGCTCCCGGGGGCTTCGGGAATGGCCAGGTCTCCAGGCCGACTCAGCTCACGGCGCAGAGAGAGGAAGGAGAAGGCCGAGGGCTCAGGCTCCAGCTCCTCCTCTGAGGCCCCATAGGGTGGGCTGCTGGCCCGAGATAGCTCCTCAGCTGGGGGCTCCCAGGCTCGGCCCCCAGAGCCCCACAATTTGGCACTCTGCTCCCAGAGTGGAGGCCTGTAGGCTAGCTCCACAGGGGGCGAGTCTGGGCCTGGGGACGGCTCCTCGTACAGACTGGCCTCCTCCGAGCCCTCGTCTTCCTGCAGGTCCCGGTACAGGTCCAGGGGGGGCCTGTAAGCAGCAGGGGAGCCCCGGGGGGGCAGGGGCGGCGGTTCCTCGTCCTGGGCCAGCCGCTGCTGCAGCCAGGCCACGCAGGAGGCCACGTCCCCACTGGCCCGCCGGGCCTGCAGCAGCTCCTCTGCCGGCAGCACACTGGTGCCCAGCTGGGCCAGCACCTCTCCCAGGATCTCACACTCGAGCCGGAGGGCGAAGCAGCCCAGGGCCACCTGGACCAGCTGGCAGGCTGGGGGAGGGGCAGTCACCATGAGGCGGTGGTTGTCCCTGCGCACATAGCCCATCTTCTGGAAGCTCTTGAGGAGGAGGTCCTCCGAGAGTACACCCTTCAGCACGTGCACGTAGCCCCCTGAGAAGGTCTGCAAGGGAGAGACCTGGTCAGCCACAGCCCACCCTCCCCAGGCCAGACCCTGGGGTGCAGCAGGCCCAGGGCCCATTTGCCCTGGCCTTGGCCAGCTTCTGATGCTTGGACCCACCCCCAGAGACTGATCTAATCAGTCTGGGGCAGGCCTAGGCATCAGAATTTTTAAATTGTAGTTAAAAATCATATTTAGTGGCTCATAACTTGGAACACAAAGAGCCCTTACATAGAGAAATTCTACTCTTCTCATTTCAGATGCACTTGCCCAGAAACACAAATGCAGATGAATATAACTTGACCCCTTAGCAGCGAACCTCTTAAGTGCACCATTTTGAACTTTGGTTTCTTCCACTTCAGCCTCAAGAACTTTCCCTGTGGGGACAAGGGCTTTGCCACTGGGTTTTCCACCACGTGGCTGAAGCAATGCAGCTGGGCTGAGAGCCCAGGAGTAACGGAACCAAAGTCCTTTCTAGCTACAAAGTTAGGTGACGAAGGAAAGGAATGACTAGGACAATGATGTGTGTCTCTCCCGACTTAAAAATTCCTTATTCTAGGACCTCAGCACTTATGACATCTCCCACTATTGGGCATCAACTGTGTGCACACGGTGCTCAGGACTCTGTGTTCATTCCTCTGGCCCTAGAAACTGGACTATTTGTGTGTTCCTTTCTCAGAGGAGGAAACAGGTTTCGAGAGATTAGGTAACTCTCCAGAAGTCACACAGCCAAGAGGCATAACCAGCGCTAAGCAGGTCTGCCCGCCCACCTGCGAAGCCCGGCGTTACTCTCCCGGCCCCCAGCCTGCGAGTGTCCCAAGGGCAGGCCTGTGCATCCTGCTTTCGCCCCATGCTGTTGGCGGTCCTCCTCCTCTCCTGTCTGAACTGATGGATCCGAGTCCCGGAACCTCGGGCCAGCAGGTGTCCCGGTGGAGCAGCTCCCGTGCCCCTCCGAAGAGGCTGCTGCTACCATGGCAACCAGCGGAGGCGTACCTCGCCCACGTGTGCAGTGACGTCATCGCCTTCCTACTCTTGGGCATTAGCTCAGCGCTCCTGGCAGCCCTACCCCCTCCTGCGGGCCAGCAGCTCACCTAAAGGGGCCAAGCCAGCCCTGGGCACAGCCTCGGAGCCCGGCCGAGGAGTGAACTAGGTCCGTGCCCAGCCCCTGCCGACTTCGCAGGGCACACACCCATCCGCGGGCTCCTCCCAGCCTCAGCGTCCTCTGCAAATGGGATCAGCCCACATCCTGGAGGAATTAGGATGACCGTGGCACCTCAAGTCCCTTCTGTGCGCCTGTCCTCGGATTTCCATGGCAACTAGGGCCGCGAGGCCACCTTGGGTACTGCAGTGATGCGGCCTTTAAAAGGCGGGGTTCCCCGGGTCAGGCAGCATCCAAGCCCCTCCGCCCACCTCCGGTTCTTAGACCCGGGAATGCCCCAACGCCCTCGGTTGGCAGCTGACCCAACACGCGCCAGTCCCCTGAGTGCCCTGAACACTGGAGGCCACCCGAAACCCCTCTCCCGACCGGAGCCAGCCCCCGGCAGCCCGACAGGAAAAGCAACCGAGTCCCTGTCGCCCGCGGGCGCGCTCCCCCTCGGTTCAGCGCCCTACCTTGATGGTGGTGAACTCCTTCCTCCAGGGCAGCAGGTACAGGTGCACGGCGGCCAGCTCCAGCAGCTCGAAGGCGCGGGCCAGGCCGCGCAGCGCGGGCGCCAGGTCGGCGCGGCCCCACAGGCCGTCGGTGAGCAGCGCCAGCGCGTCGTCCTGCAGCGCCCCGTGCAGGTCGAAGTCTTCCACCAGGATCTGCCAGAGCACGGCGCGCAGCGAGGGGTCCCCGCACACGCCCGCGCGGCCCCGCCGCAGTTCGCGCTCCAGGCACAGGCGGTAGTCCTCCGACAGCGAGCTGCTGCCCATCCTGCGGTGGGGCGGGCGGTCAGGAACCGCAGACCCCTCCCGCGGCCGTGCGGTCTCGGTCTCTACAGCACCCCCACCCCACATCCGCAAGGCCCCTCCAGCCTGGAGCTCCAGTCCCCTCCAGTGGAGCGGCCTCCGCACGTGCAGCCCCGCCCTCCCCCTGCAGACCGCGGCCCTGCCGGCTGTGCGCACGGGATCGACAGCGTCCCTTCCCTGACCACAGGCCCATTTCCCACCACAGCGAGCTGCGAGCCCCGCACGTGCTACCTGTCCGTCCCCAGCAGCCCGGACGCCCCCGCCGCTCAGCGCTGGCCTCTCCCCGGCCGCGCGCTTCCGCCGGGCGTGGGCTCCGCGCGCGGGCCGTGCGGTGACGCGGGGGGCGGGCCTGCCGGGTGCCACCCCTCGGCTACTGGCGGGGCGGACGGGGCCCGAGGAAGGCGGGGGACGGCGGCTCCGCCCTCCTCCCGCCGGCGTCTCCCGCCTCCCCGCGGCTGGCGTCGTCCACGGCCGACCCCGGGCGACAGCTGCGGGCGCTCGGCGCCTGCTTGTCCTAGCAGCCCCTCTCGCGGGGCGGGGGCAGGAGCCCGCTCGCTCTTCCGGTCGGAGCGGGTTCCCCGGAGCCGACTCTGTGGAGCGCCCGTTGCGGGGAGCGGGACCCCACTAGGCCGCGCCTGCAGGGGGCTGGGACGCCAGCGGCGGCGGGGCCACCGCATCGGCTGGCGGGGATTGGCTGAGGACGCGGGGCGGGGCAATCCCGGCGGGGGCGGGGACTGGCCGGGGCGCCGGGCGGGGCCATCTGGAGGGGCGGGGCCGTCACGCGTTATCTCGGCGTCGCTGGCTCAGCGGCCTCGGCGAGCCCGGGGTCTGCACCCGCTCCGTTGCGTGGTCTCCGGTGGCTCTCGGCCCTCGGGCCTGGGAGCTTCGTCGTGGGCTCTTGGAGGCAGCGCGACGCTCGGGCTGGCTCCGCGGGACATCCTGCCGTTTGTCCGGTGCCGTCGGCCCCCGGCTAAGCCGCCCCCGCGGCGGGTGGAGCGGGCGGAGGGTCCGGCGTAGAGCGAGGCCCACCTGCCCCACCTGCCCGCCGGACGGAGCCGAGCTTGCCACGTGGCCTGCCGGGCGCGGGCCCGAGTCTCAGCACGTTCGCCCGGCACTTGCGTTGGGACCAGGCTGGCGCTTCCCGGGCCGTTCTGCGGCCGCCGCAGGACACTGGTCCTCTTGCTGTTGACGGGACCCGGCCTCGCTGCGACGCCGCCGCAAGGGGTCGCCGACTTCGTGCGCCTCCACCTCCCTTCGCCTCCCCGAGGGCAGGATGGGTCACCCGCCCCCAGCTCGCGACTAAGCTCGTGCGGCCCTGATGCTCTGTCCCGCTGGGCCTAGAGCCCTGAACCGACTGGGTTTCGTGCCTGCCGCGACTTGTGGGGAGGGCCTGACCCGGTGTGGCCCTGCCTTGCCTCTGAGGAAGCCGGCAGCCAAATGAAAAGCCCTGCCCTGGGCTGTGAGGTCCTCCTGGAACCTGTGGATGTGGCTTTGTTAGGACATAGGGTTTCTAGAGATGTAATCAAATCAAGATGAGATTATTCTGGATAACACGGACCCTAAATCCAATATGACTGGTGTCCTCGTAAGAAGTGAGAAATTTAGACACAGATGCACGAGGAGGGGGCTGGAGTGATGCAGCTCAAAGCCAAGAACAACGAGGGTTCCCGCAGCCACCTTCTCCTGCGGGAAAGGCTTCCCAAAGCCTTCAGAGGGATGCAGCCCTGCCCACATCCTGGTTTCGGGTTTCTGGTTGGCAGCACCATGAGAGTAAATTTCAGTTCTAAGCCACTCATTCTGTGGCATTTGTCATGGCAGCCCCAGAACACTCATCCAAACCTCATATATCTGCTCTGACATCTCTGAGATCCCAACTGACAGCAGCATCAACTGCAGACAGTGGACAGAACCCAACCCTAGTCACTGGGTTACCCCAACCTGGAGGCTGCCCTGGGTCACACCTGGAAGGGACCTCTAGAGGCAAGCAGTCCCCTCTGACCCCTGCCCAAATGGAAGATTCATAACCAAAATAAACGACTGCTGTGTATTTCAGCCAGTGAGTTGGGTGGTTTGTCACACAGGGGTATCTACCTGGGACATGTGGGTTCACATTTCCGTCTTTGCTCCCCCAGGGATGGATGCTGCAGCGCCTCAACTCTGTCCTACTGTGGACTCTGGGCTAAGAGCAGGAGCAGACTCACTAGTCACAGGGTCCACCTGCACTTACCTGGCCCAGGACGGCCACCTGGTTCTCTCGAGTTCCCTGCCCCATCCGCCCCACAGCTGTGCACATGGGTCCTCTCTCCTCACACACCACCACACAGCATTTTCCAGGTTGCTAATTTTCACCAGTTTAATGGGTGTAAAGTTGTGTTTTGTTTAATTTGCATTTGATTTTTGCCATGATTTGAATGATTATACAGAATAGCTTTTTTGATTTTCTTCTCTATAGGTAGCCATTTGTAATCTTTGTTATTTTTCTAATGGAGCTCCTGTTTTTTTCTTGTTGACTTGCAGGATTTCAGGTGGGAAGCTTCTATTACTTATCCCTTTTTTATGGAGGAGCTGCAGGCTCAGAGAGGCTAAAGGAGTAGCCTAAAGTCACACAGCAAGAAGTGCACCTGAACACAGACTGCCTAATGTGTGCCAAGGAAACAGCTGGGCCAGCACAGGCCCAGCCCTCAAAGTACTGGCCTGACAGGTGTGGCCCCTGACGCAAAACCAACAGGTGCTTCACAATCAGGATTTGCTCAAGACATACCTCATCACCATTCTCTAAAGCGGGACTTTAAAATCCCACCTTCAGGTACGGTGGCTCACGCTGGTAATCCTAGCACTTTGGGAGGCCGAGACAGGAGACCTGCTTGAGGTCAGGAGTTCAAGACTATCCTGAGCAAGAGTGAGACCCCCATCTCTACTAAAAATAGAAAAGTTAGCTGGGTGTGGTGGCACACACCTGTAGTCCCAGCTACTTATGAGGCTGAGGTAGGAGGATCATCATTGCACCCTAGCTGGGACAACAGTGTGAGACTCTGTCTCCAACAACAAAAATCCCACCTTCAGACATCCATGCTGAAGCCTGGGACAGGGATATTACTGCCCAACTCCTAAAGACACCAAGACTAGCTGGGGTCCAGGTCCAGGGGACTCAGAACTCCATGCCTCACAAGAGCACAAGCTTATGATTGGAGAGAAGCATCTTGGAGTCAGCAGAGCACCAGGGCGTCCAGGGTTAGGGTTAGGGGCTGAGTTTGGGTCTTTTCTTTGCAGAGGGCTGGGATGCAGAGGACTGAAAGCTCTGCCACACACGGGCAGGCAGGTAAGTGGCAGCCCCGTGTTCCTGTGACTCTGGGTGAGGGGTTGGGGATAGGGAATCACTGAGAAGTCAAGCCTCAGGACCGCCCACCCACGGAGGCTGCAGCCAGAGAGCAGCCAGGGACTGCTGGCCAGTGCCAGGGACTCAGTTGGCCTGCCTTGGCTCCTGTGCCAGTGCCTGCTCTTGGGGTCCCAGTCCCCGGCATCCCTGGCACTGTTTGCAGCTGGTCTCTGGAGTCAGCCTCCCGGGCTCAAAGCCCGTTCTGCCAGCCACCTGGAAAGGTATGTCACCTGTTTCCCCATGGGGTCCTATGAGGGGTAACCCAGTTATTACCTGCAGAGGGTCTGAAACATGGAGCATCTGATAAACATCAGCTGTTACTGTTTTGTAAGACTTTTTCCCCAAGGGACCCAAACACTGCCCCCAGAGCCAGCTCCTGGTGGAACCTGGGGTTGGGGCTCCCCTTTCCTATGGAGGGGCAGAGGGGCCCTCCCTCCCCGGTGGAGGCTGCCTGTGCTCAGCCACCTGCCCCTCCTCTCCAGGTGCCACGCACTTCCACCGCAGGGCATTCGTGTGCGTGTTCCCAGGCGCAGACTGCCAATAACTCCTGAGAGACCATCAGGTGAGGGCTCTGGGCCACCTCTGACCCCAACGCCACCCAACCCACTGGTGCCCGGCAGAGCCGTCCCATCCTAGAAGGCAAAGCGTAGCCCTGTTCAGCCAGCTGCAGCCCTGGGGGGGGGGGGTCCTGTTCCCAGGCACTCACAAGCACGGCCCGGCTCAGTTTGGGGGTGCTGTGGCTCTTGCCACTCAACTCAGTGGGTTCTGGTGGGCAGCAGGGTGGGGGCTGAGCAGCCGTGTCAAGCGAGACAGCAATGACCTCTTTATTTTAGGTGGGGTTGGTGACCATGAGCGGACACGTAACTGTCGGGCGCTGACCCTCAGCTCTCACTGCCCTGTGGGACGACGGTCAGGGCGGAGTTGGCCGGGGGTCCCGAATGTTCACCGCCCGCCTACTGCCGCGGTGAGCGAGAGGCAGCTCAGGGCCCGTCAGGCGCGCAGAGCAGCCCTGTCCAGTGAAGAAACGCCAGTCTCACGCCACCTGTGCCCCAGGCCTGGGCGGGGGCGGCAGGCTCTTGTCTTTACTCCAACAAGGAGCTGGCTCAGAGGAGCTCTGACAGTCGCAGGGGACGGACCGACTGCCGCTGCTGCTGTGGGTGGGCTAGCAACCCCCGCTCTGCTCTGACACTCTCAGGGGCTGCCCCCGTGTCAGTGAGGGTGTGCTGGGGCCCAGCCAGATGCTCATCCTGGAGCCTGCAGCCACAGGGGGTGGGGGGGGTAGGGCCCTTGTCAGGGCTTGCGGGACCCCAGGGGAGGCCCCAGCTCAGCTCCCCTGATAGGGCCTCTTCACCTGGTCCTGGCAGCTGATTTGGCACTGCCTGCGGCCTGGGGACAGATGTGTGGTGAGGGGGTGGCCAGGGCTGAGAGCACCCCCAGCTGACACACCCCCCGGCCCCGGTGCCAGGTGTGCAGGGCAGTGTGAGCTCCTGGACGGTCCTCGGTGGGTCCTGTGGCTGAGGTACAGGAGGAATGGCCCCGGGAACCCTGGTGTCCAGCCTCTACGATTTGCCCAGGGCCCCCCGGGGCAGCAGCTCCACGTAGCTGAGGGCGCTCTGCAGTGATGTCAGGCAGTAGCCCTCCTCTCCAATCAGGTACCTGCAGGGACACAGGCAGCACGTGTCGTCTGCAGGGGACAAAGGACGCCCCAGAACTCCAGAAGGCAGTGGCTGCCCCCAGGTGGGCTGTCAGGGAGGCTGGGCTGGGGAGGCCTTTCCCACATGTCCCATCCTTGGGCCCCTCAGCCCCTCCCCGGGCAGCTGTGCTCAGGGCACAGCCCCTTAGCTCTGCACCAGGACAGTGTGGGCTGAGCCAGGGGCCGTGGGACGTGCTGGCTGGGGGCAGCCTGTACTCAGGTGGAGCGGGAGGGGTGGCCCCAAGGCGTGCTCTGTGACAGGCGGGGCCACGAGCCTGCAGCCTGTGGACACCAGACAACGGGGTCAGGTCTGGGGATGAGGTCCCCTGGCAGGCGAGGCTGCCCTGTCCCCAGCTCTTCCCACAGAGCTCCCTGTCCTGCCGCCTGGGGGCTGCTACCCCTCGTGGATGAACTCCTCCAGGGCTGCACACTCCGACACCAGCTGGGGGAGGCCGCTCCTCAGCACCACGAATGACAGGATGGGCAGCAGGTCGTCCGCGCCACTGTCGGGCAAGGCACAGCGCTGTGGGCTTGGCTGGCGCCGCTCCCTCTGCAAGCCTGGTGGCCCTTGGAGTGGCCCTGCTGTGCTGGCTGCCCTCTCTGACCGTCCTGCGCACCTGTGGCCCAAGGGACCACTGGGAGCAGTGAGGGGGCCTCCAGCTCCTCCAGCCTGTGCCGTCCCCCCGCAATGGAGAAGCCTGAGCTCTGATCTCGCAGCTCCAGGGCCAGGGGGCAGGATGGGGACCCCTCCCCCTGCAGCTCCCTCACTCACACCCCGCAGGGTCCCCTCCGGTCCACCGTCCACTGGGGGCCCTACACCAAGGGTCTGGGCAGGAGCAAGCTGAGAGTGGTGTCACTGGCTTGGCACAGTGGGCACCCCAGACCCACCGCAGGATTAAGGGAGCCAGTGAAGCCGTGTGGGGTGCTCAGAACCCCACAGGGCAGCAGCCTCTGTGAACCTCTGCCGTGGGGGCAGCAAGCCCAGGGGACCATGAGATGGGATGGAGCCTCAGATCAAGCCCACCCCAGGCTGCCGGAATGGGCATGCTCAGGGCTGACCCCGGCCCATGGGGTAGGGTCTCAGGATGCAGAGCCCGTGCAGGAGCTGAGGGGACGCTGGCTCCAGGTGGACTCCAGGGCCAGGTCAGGAGGTTGCTGGCCTCAACTGAGTCCAGGGGAGATTGGGGTAGGGTTGGGCATTGCTACCCCGAGGCCTGCAGAACTCAGGTGGGGAAAACCCTGCGTGCCCCTAGGGAGGTGGGTTGACAGAGACATTCCAGGACTCCCCAAGTTGGCTGGGAGGCCTGTGCAGGGAGGAGGCTCTTCACTAGGGCCTAGGTAGCTTAAGGCGGCCCACCACTCCCTTGCTCCCCTACATGTGAACCTGAGGGTCCAAGCACATGCTTCTGGGAAAAGCAACACTAAATCTCACCAGATGAGCCATGGGGTTCCTCACCCCCACGGAGCTCTGGCCCAGCCCAAGGGCACAATGTGAACAGCCCTGCCCAGAGAGGCTGGAATGCATGTGGTCACAGGGCAGGAACCCTGCCCTTGCCTCCTCTAAGCCTGTGTCCCTCAGTGGACATGGGCTTGTTCTTTCAGAAGATGGGCTCTGCAGCTCAGGAGATTCCCAATGCTGGGCAGGGAGAGTCCTCTCCCCAACCAGGCTTCTGCAGGCAGGAGGATGGCCCCTCACCTGCCTGATGCCCTCCCAGGGTGGCCCCCAGCCTGGCCCTCCTGGGACTCACATGGTGGCAGCAGCCACAGGCTGGGATCTGGCCTCAGATGCGACCTCCTGGGCGTGGCAGTAGTCCTCCGCACAGACACAGATGACCCGCAGGGCCCGCACTGTAGCACAGATGTGTGGCTTGAGAGGTGCAGGGGGTGCAGCAGGCCCCAGCAGGGATAGGAAGGCTGCCCCACACTCCCTGGAACTACCCACTTGCCTCCGGAGGTGCTGAGCCGGGAAGAGCTGGGTGAGCCCCGAGGGCACTGCTCTCACCCCTGCAAGTCCCAGGCCCCACATCCGATAAGAGGCACAGGTGCGGGCTGCAGGTCGCCCACTGGGTGGGACCCTGCCACACCTGGCCCTGTTCCCTGGTCTCGAGCCCCCTCACCTATGCACTCCAGCTTCTTCTGGGGGCAGCTCTCCAGGACCAGCAGCCCCAGCTCCTGTGCTGCTGCACAGTATGGGTAGGCGGCGGCCCCTTTAGCCTCAGGGTCCCGGGGGAGCAGCTTGGTGGGGATGCCGATGGCGGTGGGGGGCGCGTTCCTGTACAGCTCCATGTTCCTGCCCAGGGCAGCCTCCCGGGCGCGGTGCACACTCCTGTGGCAGGGAGAGGCCAGGCTCAGCCGCCCCAGGCAGAGGCAGGGCTGCGGCCAGAGGCCTCTGGAGCTCACTGCTGGAGAAAACTGGCCGTGCAAACCAAGCAAATGTCCCAACTGTTCCTGAGACCCCAGTCATGGGAGGTGGGCATGGCCCTGCCTGCAAACTGGAGGCACCTGGGGACAGCCTCAGACCACAGCCCCGGCCAGAAGTACCAAAAAACGTCTCAGGGATTGAGAGGAGAGCAGACGGTGCCCAGGTGAGCTGGGCAGGCCCTGTGGGGGACCGGGGCTGAAGTCATGGGTGGCTGCCAGCAGGGGGTGCCGTACCTGTACAGGGCCAGTAGCAGAGGCCACAGCGGGGAGAAGAAGGGCTCTTCGATGCATGCCAGGCAGCGATCCTTGGAGGCAGCTGTGTTCAGGCTTTCGAAGGCCAGAAGTGTCAGCGAGAGCAGCCTGTCTGCCAGGAACAGAGCCGGGACGTCCCAACGGGGCCACCCCTGCCACCACCTCCAGGCTGCGGCACTCCTGTGTGAGCCAGCACCTCCAGCCCCTCGCAATGTGGCAGCACAGTGAGTGCACAGCCCCTACTGCTGGGCCTCCCTCTCCAGAGAGGGCTCAGGGTGAGGGATCCACACACGGAGGGAGGCCGAGTGTTGAGCCTCTCGGCACCACCAGGCTGCACACAACCCACAATCCTGGGGTTGAGATAAAGTGTCTGACCCAGTGGGACAGCCAGAACCACCTGCTGACCAGAGGCTCTGACAGACTGACCCCAATGGGGCAAAGGAGCAAGAGGTAAACAGGCCCCGTCTCCCTCCTCCCTGTGTAGCCTGGTTAGGACACAGTGGGGACTCAAACACCCGCCCCACCAGCTCTCCGAGGGCCTGGGGCAGGTCCAGGGCCTGCAGGGCAGGGCTTGGCCCCAGGGGAGGGTAGATAGAGCTGAGGGTCAGGGCTGGCACGGCTGCCTCCAGGGAAGGGTCTGTCCCAGGCCTAGCGCAGGGCCCTGGAGAGCTGTACTTGCTGGCTGCTTTGGAGCCAGAGCAGCTCCCCCACTGCCCGTCCTGTGGGCCTCACCGATGGCGTTGTGTATGTCCTTCACGGCACTCTTCAGCTGCTCCAGCAGGGGCTCCTGCTCTACCCCAGGGGTCTGTGGCTCGGGCTGCCCCCCAAGGCCCCGGCTCCACCTCTCGGATGTAACCAAGAACTGTTCCAGGTCCTCAAAGGAGCTGTCTTTGTCTGGCAGGTAGGATGAGGCATCCCCCAGGGGTGAGGGTGGCCCCCCGGGACTGCTTTCTGCCCCTCTGTCCGGGGGCCCAGGGCACAGCGGGGGTGTGGTGGCGGGGGCAGGGGGGCCGTCCTGGGGCCGTGGGGCCGTGCTGGGCTCTGGCGTGGAGAGCATGCAGTACAGGCTCTGCGAGGACCGGAGCCGGCGGCTCCCAGGAGCCAGCAGCCGGTCAGTGTCTGGGGGCAGGGAGCAGCAGCCCGGGGCAGGTGCAGTGCTGGTGGCGGCCCTGCTCACGACAGGGTACAACGTGCTGTACACGGCACACTGGAGCTTCTTCAGGAGCTGTGAGATGGGGTGGTCAGGAAGGCTGCAAGGAGAGGGGCAGGCTGTCTGGGAAATGCTACACCCACCACCGTCCCCGTGCCTCAGCAAAGATCATGTGCCTCTGTGGCCACCTGTCAGAATGACAAGGGGCGGCAGTCTACCTGCTGGTCCCAGCCTGTCACTGACCTCACCTGGCTGAAATTTGGGCCCTCATCTGTGACATCCACCTGTCTAAAAAGCTGCCATACTATGAACCGGTTCAGAGAAGCGATTTGTGGATTACTTCCTGTTGGTGATGTTGCAAGTAAAGTCTGACTCACCCCCATGGGGAGGTGGAGGAAAGCCAAGGAAACCCTCAGTGCAAAGCAGCTGAGGGCTCCACAGGGGCCAGGCAAGGACCTCGGGCAGTCTGCCCCCTCTGCCCCGGCAGCAGCCTTCCTGACCTCCCAGTTAAGCTCCTGGCTTTGTAACCCCTCTTCCACGGCATCCAACAGCAGGGGGAGGAGCTGAAGGCCCGTGGACAGGGCTCTATGGGGCCAAATCAAGGGGGCGCCTGCAGGCTCAGGGTACCTGAGCAGGTGTGAGACCAGGCTCGTCACCAGCGACAGGTCCCCTGGGCTCCTCTTGAGTTTGGCCCGCCAATGCTTCGGCCAGTCCTGCAGGACAGGGCGCCTTGGAGGAAAGCACGGTGGGCTCCCACGTTGGGATGCCCCTCATCCTGTGCCAAGGTTGGCCCCAGGAGACTGTCCAGGCCTCTCCTGGGTGGAGGGAGCCCAACAGGAGTAGGCCAGCTGGCCCCTGGCTCAGCCCCGCTCCTATCCGAGGGAGCCCCGCCCCGCGCCGCCCCGCGCGGTAGCCGCACTCACGTGGTCCTGCTCGTACTCGAGGATGGCGGCGTAAAGCGCCCGCTGCTCGCGCTCCTCCGGGGTCAGGGCGACCTGACTGCAGAACCGCCTGGGGAGCAAGGGCGAGGTGGGCCCTGGGCCGGCCTGGGGCGCGGGCCCTACCCGGCCTCCCGGAGGCCCGGGCGGCGCAGACGCACCTGTTGGCGGCCTCCTGCAGCCGCAGCCGGCGCTCCTCCATCTTGCGCTGGAGCTGGGCGGCAGAGTCAAGGGGCGCAGAGTACGAGCCGCACGGCCTCCGCCCTTTCCCGTCCCCGGCCGCCTCGCGGCCCTGCGCTCCCGGGGAGCCCGGCCTGCGGCGCGGGGCGCAGCGGGCGGGTGAGGTGCCGGTGGGCGAGCAGGGCTAGGAGGACGGCCCGACTCGGGAAGGGACTTCTGGGGGAGGCACATCTTAGCGGCGAGGTCGGGTCGGTGCTGGAGCAGGGGCTCAGCGGCTGGGAGAGCCAGAGGAGGGCCTGGGAGCTGCGGGCGAGGGGGGACCACCCCTGAGGACGTGCCCCTCTAAGGCGTGAGGATTCTCATTGCTACGCTCCAACCCTGGCTCCTCTGCTCCCCTGCGCCTCCCACTTCTCTGCCCTCAGCTCGAGTTCATGCTGTGAATTTTCCCTCAGGGACCACCAGGATGATCAGAAAGGATGCTGTCTCCTCCCGGGCTTTGGCGATCACCAGGTTCTCCATCATCTGCCTCTGCAGAGACAGGGTCTAGGAAAGGAAGGAGTGAAGCATACTCGCGAACCCCCAACCCGAGCCTTCCTGACCAACCCCAGACCGTCCCTGGGCCCCACTCACCAGGGATGTCTTCTGCATGGCCTGGCTGGGGTCCAGACGGGCCATCCGGGCCTCATATGCAGCCTTCAGCTTCTGGTTCTGCAGGGAGGCCTCCTCCAGTGGTGTCAGCTCTCTGGAAATGGGGACAAGCTGCCGTCCAGGCCCCAGGAAGCCTAGGGGTGCTCTGGTTGACCTGTGGAGCCTCCCTCTCATCCCTCTGGACCCACTCTGGTGGTGATGGGGACAGGCAGGACATGGAGAGGGAGTGACCTGGAGATACCTGCGCTGCTGAAACGTAGGCCTTTGCGTTGCCAGGACTTTTCAAGAGAAGCTGGATGGACCACTGGACTTTTATGAAGACCAGTTATATATGTTTGGCAATGATGTGAAACTCTAAAGGCATCATATGGGACAAACAGCTAGACCAGATTTCCTACAACCCAGGAAAGGACAAAGTATGTTTCTACTTTAGGTCCGTTAACAACAGCCATTCCAGCTTGAAAGCCTTTGGTTTCACGTATCTTCCTGCTGTCACGGGTGGTAGAGTATAGGTTGTGGGGAAACAAGACTGAGGAGGAAAAGTCTGTCCTGGGACTGAAGTCTTGTGCCTGGCCCTGCCCGGAAGCTGCACATGCAGAAATGAGATGACCAGGAAGCAGGAAGGAGCTCAGGAGGCCCAGCCACAGCAGGGCCAGGAGGGGTGGGTCCTTCCTGTGTATCCCACCTGGGACTCACTTGGGCATCTTTCATCTGTGCCTTGGTGTGTTTCATCAGTTCTAAAAATTATCGGCCATTATCTCTTCAAATAATGCCTCCCCTCCCATTTTCGTTCTCCTCTCTTTCTGGAACTCCAATTAACTTATGTTAGACCTTCCATCTCTCATATTTTCTTTTTTCAAAATGCCCCTTCCTAGCCCATCTCGCATATATTTTCTGTCTTCATTTCTTTTTTGTTTCTGTGACACGTGTATGGGTATCTTTTGACCTTTTTTCCAATTCACTAATTTTCTCTTTGGCTATGTCTGCTCTGCTGTTATAAACTTGTATATTCATTTTTGTGTGTTTGTGTGTATTTTTACCAGAGGATATAATTTATTCTGGTTCCCAACTAGTATTTAAAAATAATTTTAGTATTGTATTTTTTGTTTCACTTTTACTTAGTTCTTTATTAGCTAGGTCAGATTTTATGGTTTCTTATTCCCTATAGATGTTTTCAGACTAGCTCTTTGTTTCTATAAACATAGTATACAGTTATACCTTGGTATGCACAGGGGGTTGATTCTAGGAACACTCGCCACCCCCTGGGATACCAAAATCCACACAAGCTGAAGTCCCTTACATAAAATGGCATAGTATTTGCATATAACCTGCACACATCCTACTGTATACTTTAAACCAGCTCTAGATTACTTACAATACCTCATACAATGTAAATGCTATGTAAATAGTTGTTATGCTGTATTATTTATTTTGTATTTTTTTTCCCAAGCTATTTTCAATCTGCAGTTGGTTGAATCTTTGGATGTGGAACTCATGGATACAGAGGACCGACTGTATGTATTTCATCTGTGTCTGGTAACTCTGAAGACCTTGAAGGTCTGTTTTTGCTATCATTCCCTCATAGTTTCTTATTTTCTTTTGTGTTTGATTATCTTTGACTGTGTGCCACTTATTTTATGAAGGATGTAGGTGCTTTCCTCCAAAGAGAATTTGGATTTGCTTCTGCCAGGCAAAAGGGTATTCCATTCTGGGACCCATTTTAACTAAATTCTCCACAATCAGCTCACCTTCCTGGGCCTCTACCTAATCCCAGACTCAGCCCACCTCCCATCTTGCCCCATCTTACTTCTTAGAGCTTTGTGACTCTACCACCTGAAGCTTCTGGAAGATCTCAGGTGGCAGAAAAGGAGAGAGCTTCCCTCCTTCATCTGAATACACCCGGCGGTGTCGGCTGGTGGGTGAGGGGACTGGAGCAGCCACGGGCATGGCTGGCTTCAGGCGTGTTTTCCCTGCAAGCCATACAAAGCTGGAGGTCAGCAGGAGGGGCCCACATCCCATGAAGGAGATGCAGACTTGGGGGATGCCCCAGAAGAATGGCCTCTTGCGGGAGACCCACCAAGCTTGGCGGCCGTGGACTGGGCCCTCTCCAGACACTGCTCCGCCAGCTTCAGCATCTTTGAGGTGTCAGAGGGCACGGTTTCCCCAGCTTCTGGGAAAGGGAAAAGAAGGTCAGCTCTCTCACTCGTCAGATACTTGCTGAGATTGAAACAAGAAAGTGGAGAAGCTGGGCAGACCTACCCTTCACTCACCACTGACCCCGGGCAAACCCACCTGTCCTCACTCCCCTCTGATCACTTGCCCAGGGTTTATCATGTGGCCCTGCACAGGCTCTGTGCTTGGCCAGCGCAGCTTCAGACCCACCCTGTGCCCCTCACTGGGGGCCTGACTCAAACAGGGCCTTTATTCCTCATTGAAGCTTCACTTGCAACCACAGCCCCCTGGGAGGCAGGCCACACAGCCTCCATGGACAAGGACAAGCTGAGGGGATCTCCCTGCCCATTTCCTGCTACTTGTACGCACAGCCCTGCCTTCCCGTAGGCTCCACATCAACCTCAGCCTTTGCTGGACCCACACCGCCTGCTCACCAGAGCCTTCTGCTCTCCCTGTCCGTCTGGGATCTCTCCTGTCAGCAGACACCTGTAGGAGCTGCCACTGTGTAACTCTCCCTGGCCTCCACCAGCCCCAGCTCCTGACCCACTTCCCTGCCCTCTTTATAGCAAACCCATCTCAGACTCCCATTTTCTTCTCATGCTACACCCAGTTTTAGCCCGTGATTCCCCCCAAAAATTGCCTTTGCACACCCCACCTTGCCAAATATGGTGGGCCATTCAGGTTTCTGTGTCCTCTGCCACCTCCTCCTCCCAACTTATCAATCTGGGAGTGCCAGAGTTCAGCTGAGCTCACTGGCTCCTTAGGGCACTGAGGCAACCACTAGCTCTGTCTCCCTGACCTCTACGTCCAGCAGGCTGCTTGCCCTCAGACTTAATGTGCTCACTGTGGAACTTTCCATTCCTCCCCTTACACGTCTGCACCTGCCCCATCTCCCCCAGCAAGTCTAGCCTATCCCACCTGCAGGGTACATCCCCGAGCCCTTCACTCCTCCCACCTCTGCATAGTCCTCACTCCGGGAGGCTCTGCTTCCACACTGGCCTCTCCCACAAAGTTCAAAGCCTCTTTGAGCTTTCCTTCATACCAGAATGACCCTAGTTCTACCAAAGGTGCACAAAGCCCTGCCCCACCCACCCCTCCTCAGGGCCTTTGCACATCCTTCCGTTGGGCGTGCTGCCCCACCTTTGTGCGGCTCACTGGGGCCAGTGTCTTGCCCCACCCCAGTCTCCATCCCCTTACCCACAGCACTGGCCCCTTCCTGCCACCATGTCACACTGTGACAGCTCACAGTCACTGAGTGCTGACCACTTTCTAGTGACCAGGATAGAAGGACACAGGAGACGTCCCAGCCTCGGGACCCATCGGGGGCTAAGCTGCCCACGATTTGCCCAGCATGGAAAGAGCAGCGAGGCTGAGCTGTACCTTTAGTCGTTTCCACCTCTTCCAGTAACACCTGGGAAATGTAGTGGATGCTCCTCAGGTATTCCGTATATGCCTCCTGTGTCCAGAAAAGAGAAACGGCAGGGATCAGGCTGGTATAGGGTAATGACTCTTGCCATGCCTGCCTGGTGCCCTCGTGGGAAGTACAGGAACAATGGTGTTTGTCTCTGAGACACACCCAAGGGACATCAGTCTGCAGTGTGGTCAGCGTGTTATCCCTCCAGGGTTTAATCAGTGGTGTCTGCCCAGGGCACAGATAGTATCCCCACTCTGCAGACTTGAAGGAAAAGATGTCAGCACATGAGAGTGATGTCAAAACACTTCTTCCTACAACTTCTGCATTAGGCAGTGAGAGCCAGGGACCAGCCGGCCATCAACCTCTCCTCTCCCTGCCTCTCTCTCCAGTGCAGGAAGGAACTGACGTTGTCTTCCAGTGGGCCTGGGGAAGCAGCCTCAGCAGTTGCTGTCATTTTTCACTCTATGCAACGCTTTCCTTCCTGTGCAACTCAAGGGCCATTCACTCAGTGACTTAAAAAGATCTTCCCTGAGAGGTTATGCAAATCCTACAATCATTCAGGGAAATCCCTTTCCTAGAACCCAGAGTAAGTGTTCCTTGTGCACACAGAGCCTAGTACATATGGATGCTGCCAGTTTCAAGGGACCATGTGACTGCTCTGTCCAGCGCTCTCTGACAGAGCACAGGCCATCAGGAACTGTAACAGCACAGTGTTTGTTTTATCCCAGCTGTAAAATTACCCACCTTTAATTAAGTCTACATGGCAGAGATAAGACAAAGCAGATTCCAGGCAGGATTTCTTTTTTCTTTTTTTTGAGACAGAGTCTTGCTCTGTTGCCCGGGCGAGAGTGAGTGCCGTGGCGTCAGCCTAGCTCACAGCAACCTCAAACTCCTGGGCTCAAGCAATCCTTCTGCCTCAGCCTCCCGAGTAGCTGGGACTACAGGCATGCGCCACCATGCCCGG
>CAUYRT010105969.1:0-44160 GCA_963574885.1 Lepilemur ruficaudatus | reverse complement strand
TTGTGGTTTTAATTTGCATTTTCCTTATGATTAGAGATGCTAAGCATTTCTTTATATGTTTATTGGCAATTTGTCCATCTTGTTTTGAAAACTTCTGCTCATATCTTTTCCCCACTGTTTAATGGAGGTTTCTTTCTTTCTTTCTTTCTTTCTTTCTTTCTTTCTTTCTTTCTTTCTTTCTTTCTTTCTTTCTTTCTTTCTTTCTTTCCTTCCTTCCTTCCTTCCTTCGAGACAGGGTCTCACTCTGCCACTCTGGCACTCTGGGTAGAGTGCAGTGTGTCATCATTATGAAGAATAACTTGATTTACTCAGGGTTGGGGTGCTGGTCACAGACTGATTAAGGCACCCCAGTCATTTCATCATCATGTTATATATTATTACATCTGAGATCTGGATGGAAACATACCTTTCCCCCTCTATGCAACATACACACACACACACCCCAGTTGGATTTTTGCATTATAATGTAGTTTATGTTCTGAAATAACTCCTGTTTTCCCTCATTGAAAATTAAGAATATTATGTATGGTTAAGTAATCTTCACATTAGAAGATGTAATTCTGAAGTCTTCCTTAGTTCCCTAGGGGAGTGTTTAAATCTATCATCTTCAAACCAGAAAGCAAGGGATGGGTAGAAATGACATGTGAACTTTTTTGAGCAGAAAGACCCTTTTAACATCAAAAGTATCATAATTATCATACTTTTGCTAGTCATTGAGAAAATAAATCTTGCTAAAATTACTATGAATAAATTCAGTAGTACTTTTAAATAAATTGATAATTATAATAATATTTACATGCATTTGAGGAGTAACAGAAAAGGGGTTTGTAATACATTTTTTATTCAGTCCAAAAACCTGATGAACCTATTGATTCAATCATACCCCTGACTTGGCTGCCCCCTTCAAGTGTTAGTGACCCAGAGAGTTGAAAATATTATTTTAAAACTAAATAATGCATAGGCCACTTTAAAACAACAAGAACAACAATAAACAATACTTCTGCCAGGCCCTTGAGATGTGCCTGTGAAATTCTTGACCTTTATGGAAGAAATATCATCTGAAAAAATTAAAATCAATTTTATAAAAATTTCTCAGAATTTTGCATTAATACCGCTAACTTTATTTATAAGATCATCATATTGCTGAAAATGCAATATTTAAAAATATTGGGTGAACTTACAGGATCCTGAAAGTATGTCTGAAGACCCTCTAGGTTAAAAAATATCCAGATTGAATACTAGTCACAGAGCATGACAATCATTTTGCTCTGAAAATGGATGTGAATTTAGGCTATTTCTCAAACTAGAAATAAGAATCTACTGAAATATCCTGTGGGGACTTAAGACTCTTTGATGGAGTGGATGGGTTAAGGAAAATGATTATGGATTGAGTATCTACAGTGTGCTGGGCAATGTTATAGATGACTTGTGTTCTACTGACCCTTTAAAATAGCCTTAGAGTATGGCTGTAACTCTCCCCAAATGTAGCCAAAGAAGGGCAGTGAGAAAGAACTGCAGAGGAGGCCACATGCTGGACAAATAAACTCCCGGGAGGAAACTGTCACCATCTGGACCAAACGGCAACTGGGAAGCCTTGGCCTAGACATTAACTCAGAATAATAGGTGAAGAATCCCAGCGCCATGGAAGGGTGGATCCAGCCTTAGCAACTGCCTAGCTATTGTGCTGCAGACAAACAACACAGTACAGAGATAACTGGGCCAAGGGAAAGGCTTTCTGGGAGAATGGAGGCCAAGTAGAGTTATAGGAAGAGTGGAAGGAACAGCTACTAGTCCTCTGAAGACCAGGAAGAGAATATTTCAGATTTCCATAGGAAAGGATCAGTAATCCTGGGTAAGAACTGAAAATGCATGTCTAGCAAATATTTGGAATTCAGTAAGATTTTTTTTTGAAAGGATGAACAGTTGTTATAGTAACTATTGCTACATTATAACCCCCCAAGAGATTTAGTGCCACAAAATAGTCATTTTATTAGGTCCACAGATTGTGAGGATTGGGAATTTGGACAGGCCACAGTGGGGCTGGCTTGTCAAAGTCTGGGTGACCCAAAGGGAAGATTCGAATTATCTGGACATGCCTTCACTTACGTACTTGGACAAGGCTGTTTTCTGGCAGCTCACCAGGGGCTGTCCACCACAACACTCCACCTGCTTCTCCGTGTGGTCTCTCCAAGGGAGCCACCTTGAGCTGCCTCACAGCATGGTTCCTGAGAGCAAGTGACCCAGCTCCTGAGGTCACCTTTTACAACCTTGTGGTAGGTACTCAGCTGCCTTTTATGACCTAGCTCCTGAGGTCACATGGCATCGCTTTCACAAGCATCACAAATGCAAGAGGAGAGATCGTAGACCACTCCAGGGTGAAGTACCAGAATCACTTTGTAAGAAGAGCTCACAGGACAGGAAGTATTGTCGCAGCCATTGTTAGAGCATAACAATCTGCCACAAAGATAGTAGTTTCAGGAGCTGGGGATGGGGAGGGAGGAGCGAGACAGAAGTCTCTTCAGTTGGTTTGAAAAGGTCTGGAACACAGGCGAAGAATCTCTGGAGCGTAGGGAAAAAGTACCTTCTTTCTCCAAGTTCTCACTGCCGGTCTTACCATTGACATGAGTCCCGCTATGCTTGGGGCTGGTGGTGAGTCTAAAGCAGCTTAGTCTGGAATCCAGGATCAACTGACAGGAGTTTCTAGCTGAGAGGGGTTCCTGGGTCTTATCTAACTAATAAAGTTTTGGAAATTAGAGAACAGGGGCAATGATGAAGCCAACTTATTAAGAATCTAGAACATTGTCATTTTCTCTTATTTATTACAATGATAAGAGGCACTAATCTCATAAAAAGTAGTAATGTTTAATTTGGGGGACAGCAGAGAAATGTGAGGCTGGGGAGGTTGTTCGTTTCAATTTTTCTTTAATTAATTAATTCAACAAATATTTGAGTGCCTACTACATGCCAGTCAGGAGGAGGGAAGGACCTCAAGAAAAAAATGCATCTGGTGGCTCAGCTGGGAGGTGAAGGACAGCAGGTGAGTCCTGGAAGGTCAAGGAGCAGAGGAAGAGAGCTCTGGAAGGAAAGAACCCTGGGGTTTCAACTACCAGGAGGCCTAACACCCACCTTATTTATATAGTCTGGTCAAAATGACTAGCCATTAGCTGGGCATGGTGATGCACACCTCCAGTTCCAGCTACTTGGGAGGCTGAGGCAGGAGGATCACTGGAGCCCAGGAGTTTGAGGTTTTAGTGAGCTATGATGATGCCACTGCTCTCTAGCCTGGTACGACAGCGAGAGAGTGAGACACCCCTGTCTAAAAAAAGAAAGAAAGAAAGAAAGAACGCAACCAATCAAGAAAAAAAGACTAGCCAAGGCTCACAGAAAGGCAAGATAGGCTAGATCCCACTTGGCTGAAGCTCTTTTGGCTAGAACTAAAATTAGTTCCACTGCAAACATTTGAAATCAAATCCTGTGATTCAGATTAAAATATCCTCTCATGGCCCTTTGGCCCTCATTTTTTCTTTATGCTTTAAAATGTCTCTTTAAAAATGTATTTTCGGCCGGGCGCTGTGGCTCACGCCTGTAATCCTAGCACTCTGGGAGGCTGAGGCGGGTGGATCGCATAAGGTCAGGAGTTCGAAACCAGCCTGAGCAAGAGTGAGACCTCGTCTCGACTGTAAATAGAAAGAAATTAATTGGCCAACTAAAAATATATAGAAAAAATTAGCCGGACATTGTGGCACATGCCTGTAGTCCCAGCTACTTGGGAGGCTGAGGCAGTAGGATTACTTGAGACCAGGAGTTTGAGGTTGCTATGAGCGAGGCTTACGCCAAGGCACTCACTCTAGCTCGGGCACCACATTTAGACTATTTATCAAAAAAAAAAACAAAAAAACAAAAATTTATTTTCAACTATTTTACTCAAAAGCCTCAACATTTTTTTTTTTAATGTTTGTCTTTTTGCCTGTATTCTTAAATACATTATCGTTGGTATAAACATCAGAGTGTGGACACGTTCAGCCAATGCTCAGTTTTTCCTTGGCTCATTGTCCAATGAATGAGTGATCTAAGCATTTGTTTTTCTTCCTGATAGATGTCTTCCTTTCAGCGCTTTTACTACTTATTAGTGCACTGTGGGAAGAGGCGTGCAGAAGCCAAAACGAAACTCAAAACACTTCGCTACTTATAACTGGTTCCACTAAGATGGTCAGATGGTCAGAGAATGGGCAAGATTGTAAATACTGGTGAAAATTATTTCCCCCCAATGACCTAAAGACTTCAGTTATCCATTCGACCTCATTCTAGCCCTCCATACAAACAAACAATGCTTTTGTAATAGCTATATATTTGCAAATCATGGCTTTTACATAGGATTTCTCATTTAAAAACTCTAAGCTCCTTCCAGGCTCTCTTCAGCTGGGACTCTGGATATCATTTCATTTTGTCAGTCAGATGCTCAGATGCTCTTTTCAATTTCTTTTCAAGTTGGAAGCAAGGCAAAGCCTCTATTTCCATGGTTTCTGCTCTTTTCTCTCAGGTAACACTGTTGAGACACTGACCAGCATCTTGCTGATTGTAGCAATAGTGGTATGGTTCTAGAGTTTGCCAGTCTTGCAGGTGGCTTCTTGATCACAGAGGACAGCTTCTCCCTTTGTAGCATAATTCTGAGCAATGTCTGTCTAACTAGAACTATGTTTCTTTGGCCTTTTTAGCAATTCTATAAGCCATTTGATAATTATTAATCAATCTTTCGGTGAATCTTTAATAAATTAGCTAGAGAAGATTCTGTTCTCTGAAACAGATCCGTGTCTGAAACATGTAGGAAGTTGGGCTGGCCAAGGTAGAGAAATAAACATAGTATGTTGTCCTGGCTATGCAATAATATTAAGACAGGATTGCACCTGGTATTCAGAAAACCAATTTTAATTCTAGTTTTCTAGAAATGATCAGCCTACACACTAATCTACAGAGGTTTGCGGTCCTTTAGAATCTGTGATGGCGGCCAGGCGAGGTGGCTCACGCTTGTAATCCTAGCACTCTGGGAGGCCGAAGAGGGAGGATTGCTTGAAGTCAGGAGTTCAAGACCAGCCTGAGCAAGATTGAGACCCTGTCTCTCCAAAAAAAGTAGAAAAAAATCAGCCGCCAACTAAAAATAGAAACAACAACAAAAAAACTAGCCAGGTGTGGTGGCGCATGCCTATAGTCCCAGAAACTCGGGAGGCTGAGGCAGGAGGATCGCTTGCACACAGGAGTTTGAGGTTGCTGTGAGCTACTATGCTGATGCCACGGCATTCCAGCCTGGGCAACAGAGAAAGACTCTTTCTAACAAAAAAAAAAAAAAAAAAAAAAATTAGAATCTGTGATGGGGTTGACTTCAAGGACGTGTTCTGCTTCAGTGAAAGAAACCTGACTTGTTTTCAGATAACAATGTAGCCCACATTTCTCAGCCTTCCTTGAAGCTAGGCATGGACATGTCAGTAAGTCCCACACAATGAGGCATGAGTGGAAGTTATTTTGTGTGTTGTCTGGGAAATAATTTTAAAAAGATAACTTTCTTAGAGCTACCTGAAGAGTAGGTAGAACCAACCTGAAGAGTAGGTAGAACCAACAGGATATGCTAACAGATTTACTGTAGGGGGTGAGAAAGTGAAGAACCAAGAAATACTCCATGGATTCTGGAGCTACTGGAGGGATAGATAAGTTTATCAACTGAAATGGCAAAGGCTGTGGGTGGAGGTTTGGGGAGAACATTAGGTGTCCAGTTCTGGACATGGTGAGTTAGAAATATATATTTGAGATCCAGGTTGCAGATAGTAAGTAGGAAATTTAATATACAAACCTGGAGTTCAGGAGAGAGATCTCGGCTGGAGAAATAATTTTGAGAGTCTCTAAAGCTAAGAAATCAAATGAGGTCATTATGGGAATAAGTCCAAAGATGGTAGAGAAGACAGAGGACTGGGTCATGGATGCTACAGCATTACCAAGTCCAGGAGAGTGGGGGAGACCTGCAAAGGAGGCAAAGCAGGTGAAAATAACAACCTCAGAAGAGAGTCAAGAAAGTGTGGTGTCCTTGAAGCTAGGCAGAGAAAGAAGAAAGCATGATCCTCTGAACCAAATGTTGCTGATCGACCAAGTAAGGTGAATACTGAGCCCTGACCATTGGATTTATCAATGTAGAGGTGAGTGGTGATGTGGTGAGAATAATTTTGGTGGGATGGTGGGGATGAACCCTCGCTCGGGTAATGTTATAAGGACCCCCTCCCAACTCATGGGCTTTCCACTGACTTGTGTAGATTTAAATGTGGGAGGAGGGTGTGGGTCAGCAATTCACGACTTCCTCTTTTCTTTCAACCCCCTTCCCCCCCTATTATATCTATTAGTCATGGTTCTTTTTCTATGAAACTCTGCTATTGTGCAGGGCATTCTGATTATTTTCTAGGGTTTACTTTTTTTTTTGTCCAAGCCTACTAGGTAAGCACTTTTGTGGTCTCCATTTGAAGGATCTGGTACTCAAAACCTTGGCCAGTAGGAGAAAACCAGGAAGTGGCAGAGCTAACATTTGAACCCAGGCAGTTGGCTTTGGTGCCCATGTTGCTAAACTCCAATTTCAGATGTTCCTCTGATGATGAATATGACATGTTCTCAGTTATCAGAGGAGGTCAGAGTTTAGAAAGGGATACAGAGCAGTAAACAGAAAACTACAGCGCAGTTTGATGAGGGAAGTTAGGCAGGAGCCCCTAAATCAGCCTTGAGTGTTCTAAATGACCTTCCACAAGCAGAGGGGCTAACATGGGTCCTGAAGAGCCAATAAGAATAGGAGGCACATTTCAGTGACAGTAGTCAGTATCACAAAGGTCCAGGGATATGAGAGAGTATATGTTACATTCAGGGTCTTATCATAAAAGTTTTCTTTTAAAGATTCTGGATTATATCTTGAGGGTAATGGAGAGTCATTAGAGGATTTAAGTAGAATGATGTATTCAGACTTTTATATCAAAAGGATCACTGTAAACTTCTGTTTTTGAATAGTATATAGTAGTTTGCTACATTCCAATGTTTCTCCTACAATAACCAGAGGAATCAAACAAATATAAAAATAATTTTAAAGACAACAGAGAGCTGAAGAAGTAATAAGATGAAATGGCATTCCTGAGGGTTAGATTCCTTCTGCAGTTAGTGGAAATGGCAAGGCATTTTGTTTCCTGGGGGAATTTGCTAATTCAGGGTTCACAGTGAACTTTGGGCTTGGCCCACGCAAAAGAATGCTACTAAGGGAAATAGGAGAAATTTCCATTTTTGGCAGTCACATGGGGCTGTGTGACAGATCGGAAACTTAAAGAGTCCCAAATGCATGGGATGCACCTGGAAGGCTGGGGAGGAGGCAAAAATTTCTGGAAGGTAGAGTGAAATCTCTCATAATCTTCTGGTGCTTGAGAAACAAACTCAAACTAGAGGGAGTGGGCCTTCCTCAAACACACAGTAGCTGTTTCCTTAATAAATTTGCCAAATTTTGATGCTGTAGAAACAGGAAGCTAAAGAATTAGGTCAAAACCTCTAAGTAGAAGAACTGAATCTCCTTGTTTATCAGGGCTGAGAGTCACAACAGGCTGTGGTTCACACCCAAGGAAAAAAATGAGGTAAAATAAGTCTTACCAAGACTGATCCTTTCCTGACGTTGTTTTGAGGAGGTTCCATAGCCTCTTTGTTCCAGTTGTGCACACAGAGAAATCAGTCTAGAGATAGATCTCATAATACCTTCAATGTGGCCAGCAAAGCATTGAATCATTCCAGGTTAGCTTTATCCAGGATTTCAAATGTTTACAAGAATTTTCCATAGTTCTTAAATATGTAAGCCACTGGAGTCCCTGATGACAGCTGATCAGACACTGTCCCCTTAGAACTCAGGTTCTCTGTAACTGCACTCAACTTATGAATGAGTCCCTTTGAGTGCTTTTAGCATGAGCATCCTCACAAAACTTTATGGACCAGATGAGTCCAGTTGGACTGGGAAGACCTCCTCACACTTGTGGCTGACAAGGAAGGTCTTTTCTGGGGTACAGACAGAGGGAACAGGGAAGGTCCCCCAAACCTGGGGCTGACAAAGACATTCCTTCTGGGGTCCAGATAGAGGGAACAAAAACAGAGACTAGGAGGGAACTGGGAAGAAATGAAGGAAAGGGGTAGAAAGAAATAAAGTATCCAAGATCTTCAACCTAAAAAAGGGAGCTCTTAGATCCAGGGGACCTTACCCATCTTCCTCCCAGGGAGGTAGGGGAGACAACTGAGCTGTCAATGGGTTCCTGCAGACATCAGGGTGTTGATTTCCAACCACACTGGGGAAATCTGGAGGTCTCCATGGATCCCATCATCGTCACCAATCATGTCAACTAAAGAAAGAATGACCAGGGTCATACATTGGAAAGGAGAGATTTATTTCTCATAAAAGGTTGCAGCCTGTAGGCTGGTCATTGTGACAGGCTGGGAAGCATAGTCTTGGGCAGAAGCTGAGAGCAAGCACTTCCAGTTCAATTTTTTTAGATTCCACATATATGTGAGATCATGTGGTATTTGTCTTTCTGTGGTTGGCTTATTTCACTTAACGTAATGTCATACATACTTATCTATGCTGTGACAAATGACAAAATTTCCTCCTTTTAAATGCTGAACAGTATTCCATTGTGTATATATGCACCATATTTTCTTTATGTATTTGTCTGTTGATGTACACTTAATCTGATTCCATATTTAGCTATTGTGAATAACAGGGTGATGAATATGGGAGCGTAGATACACCTTCACCATATTTATTTTAGTTCCTTTGGATACATACACAGTAGCAGGATTACTGGCTCATATGGTAGTTTTACTTTTAGCTTTTTGAGGAAGTGGGAAACTTCATACTGTTTTCCATAATGGCTGTATTAATTTACGATCCCACCAACAATGTTCAAAAATTCCTTCTCTGCATCATTTCCAACACTTATTATCTTTCGTCTCTCTCTCTCTCTCTCTCTTTTTTTTTATAAAAATCATTCTAACAGGTATGAGGTGATATCTCATTGTGGTTTTAATTTCCGTATCCCTAATGATTAATGGTGTTAAATGTTTTTTCATGTATTTGTCATATCTCAAAAATATATCTTCTTTTGAGAAATATCTGTTCAGGTACTTTGCTCATATTTATTTGGGTTATTTGTTTTCTTACTGTTGAGTTGTTTGAGTTCCTTATATATTTTGGTTATTAACCCCTTATCAGATGTATGGTTTACAAATGTTTTCTCCCATTCTGTGGTTTGTCTCTTCACTTTGTTGTTTCCTTTGCTGTGCAGAAGCTTCTTAATTTGATGCCATCTCATTTGGCTATTTTTGCTTTTGTTGCCTGTGATTTTGAAGTCATATCCAAAAAATCATTGCATAGACTAATGTCATAGAGATTTTTGCCTATGCTTTTTATAGTAGTTTTATACTTTCACGTTTTATATTTGTCTTTAATCAGTTCTGAGTTGCCTTTTTATATGGTGTCATACACGGATCCAATTTTATTCTTCTGCGTGTGGATATTCAATTTTTCCAACATTTTTTATTGAAGAGACTGTCCTTTTCCCATTGTGTGTTTTTGGCACTTATCAAAAATGAATTGACTATAAAAGCATGTGTTAATTTCTGGCTTTAAATCCTGTTCCATTGGTCAATGTCTCTTTTTTTATGCCAGTACCATGTTGTTTTGATTATAATCACTTTATAATAAGTCCTGAAAACAGGGAGTGTGATATTTTCAGGTTTTTTTTTAAATCTTCCAAGTTTAAGTTGTTGGAATATTTTTTTTCTTTTAATTTCAAAGTATTATTGAGGCACAAATTATTTTTTACCTTTTTATTCTCATTGTATTTATTTTAAAACATTATTTCAATATTTGCAGCTATCTTTACTTTTACATTTTCCCCAGGTACTGACAGACCAAGTATGTGTCTGCATTGTGGTGTTTGCATGTCTATGTGTAGGTGCATAAGTGAGAGAGAGTTTTAGTGTGTTCAACATCAAGGAAAAACTGTTTTTGACTGTATATCATTTCAACATACGTAAAGAACAAGCACTATACTAAACAAAATAACAAAATATGTTTAAAAAATTGCAAAGCAAGAAACAATGGTTGTGAAATATCAACCTCCTTGTATTAATCTGTGAAGGTTAGGACCAAACTACTAAAAATATGATGAACTTAGAGTGGTGTGGTGGTGGGGTTTATGTCTCTATATTTGCATTGTTATTAAAAATCAAAGTTTATTCAGGCAAATGTACTGTTTTCTAATAACCACGCAGAGCACACAGAAACGGACTTTGCTTTAAACGGCCCCATCTATTTCAACCTTCAATGATGTTTAGGTAAGCAGGCCCATTATCTAAATCAAAACACAATACTTACGTACTTCTAGAGGGTCCAGAGATGTGGAAATGCAGGATGAATAGGAATTATATTAAACAATCTACACTGAAAAAATGCTACCTTACAATTATGATGCTATCAAACTTTATTAAGAGTAATTTCAATATGAATTAAAGAACAACAGCTTAACTAAAATGAATTCAATCAAAAATTCCCTGAGAGAGAGAAGCACTGGCTGATGTTCTGCCGAGGCTGTGACCTTCAGGACCCGGCTGTAAGGGAAGTACAATCAAATCAGCAGGTCACCCTGGACCTCTGAGCTCTCATAGCAGCAACCCTCCTCTCTTCTGGGGGAGCTGATGGCCCACTGTCCCCCTCACACTTCCGGGCCCATGGGCTGCGCGTAGAGCCCTGGCAGCAAAAGGGCTGCTTTGGAAAGGCTGGCACGTGGCCTCGAGGGCAACAGCTTCTGCCTGTTGTAGTTGTGTTCTCTCCTGAGCAGCTTGATGTCATGCTCAGTGGACACAGCAGCTAACCAGATGTCCTGCACTCTATGCTCATGGAAGAGGCTGTCCCTCTGATAAAAGAAAGTGGCTGTCTCCAATTCCTGGGCCAGGTCCTCAGCCATCTTCTTGTAGATGTCTCTTGTCTGCCGAGAGTGGTTTACTGTTTCTGACACGATGGCAAGTCTCTTCTCTGTCTCTGAGCAGTGGACTTCCTCCTCCATCAATTTCCTCTCAGGTTCTTTCACATGTTGTTGCTCCAAAGCAGGTAGTGTTTGCAGCCTCCTGGAGCTCCCCGTCCAGCCATGCATTGTCTTCCTGCAGAGATGCCGCCTGGGCTTGCAGGGCTTCAATTTGTTCTTCCAGCTTTTCCCTCCTTCGGGTTTCTTTGCACAGTTGTCTGGCTACTTCTCCAATGTCCTCTTCAGTACTTTCCAAGCATGCAGTTAAGTCACCATCATCACTGAAACTCTTCAGAGGGACTTCTGGCAGGGATACAGAGTGATCGACCTGTCCTATTTCCCTGTTTCCCTCCACCTCCACATCCCCATCCTCCGGAAGGCCACTCACAGGGCTGGGCAGCTGCAGGGGGCTGAGCAGGGTGTGGGCCAGGGATGACCGTTGCCTCATTTGACCACTCTCTGCCTGGTTCATTACTGCCTTCGTGCTCTCCAGGCTTCTTTTCTTCTCCTTGTCCTGCAATCTTTGCTTCCATCTTGGAAGGATTTGCTGAAGGTCCCTGTTGTCATCCAAACTGGCCATGGTCCTCTTCTGAAGATCTCCATCATGCTGTGAAGTGACTGAGACGTGTTGTGTGTCCTCCAGCACCTGGGGAAGTTCAGGAGCCTGGCTTTTCTCTCCTTCTTTAAACAAGTCACCATGTTCTGTAAGGAATATGCGCTCGCTCCATTTAGAGCTGCCAAGTAGAGGGTTTGGAGCCAAAGAGGACTGTCCTCCACCATGGGGATGGGGGTCCCATGTGGGCTTTTGACATTGGCCCAGTCTTAGCTCAGGCTTTTGGGTCCACCTTACCACAGGCTGAACCCCTTTTGGCTGGCTCTTCCTCTCGTCTTCCTGAGATGCCCCTCCTCACTATAAAGGCCACCAGAGCAGTACACATCAGGACCTTCCTAGAGAACCCAAGTGCTCCTGGCACTTGCTCCAGGCTTTTGAACATCACCATCAGAACAACCCACAGCTGGTTTAGGACCAGCTACGAAGACATTGTGGGTGTGGACAGCAGGCTCTTCATGGCTCCAAAGGGCTCTGCAGCTCTGCCTCCATTTGTCAGTGGCGTGTAGGCCACAGGTGACCTCAGGAAGCCCTAGGGATTGTTCTATCACTAACGCAAACAAGTGCCAGGCAACCAGGGTGGAACATCTGTTGGAGTGGGGGAGGGGAGGCCATTTATGATCTAGGAAACTGTGTCCCTCACTTTGCTCTACAGTTGAATGTTATATTATTTATGTATTGCCTTGGGGGAGGTGGCAAAAGCTCATGGCCCAGGGACTGGCCTCCTCTGAGGTCCCTCTCTCCTTGTGTTTTGTCAGGGCTGGCACACAGGGCCACAGGATTGAAGGGCCTCCCCAAAGGTTTTCACCAAGACACCTGGATTTCAAGTGTAAGAATTAGAGAGAAATCAACCAGAACAGGCAGGGTCTTGTACTTCCAAGGATTTTCTGTGGGTTCAGTGTGTCCCTGTTCAATGCAAGTGTTCTGCCTGGGGTGACAGAGCTGGGGGAGACACAGTGATCCAGGCCCCTTCTCTCATGTTGTTCTGCCATCCTAAGCTCGTGCCACATCTTCTTCATCCATTCATCTGTTGCTGGACATTTGGGTGCTTGCACATCTTGGCTATTGTGAACAATGTTTCATTGAACATGAGTGTGAAAATATCTATTTGATACTGATTTTATTACCTTTGGATAAATACCCAGAAATAGGATTGATGGCCAGATCATATGATAATTCTATTTTGAATGTTTTAAGGAAGCTCTATACTGTTTTCCATAGTGGTTGTTCCATTTTACATTCTCATCAATAGAGCACAAGAGTTCCAATTTCTCCAATTCTTTGCCTTTTTAACTTTAATTTTTTTTTTTTATAATGGCTATCCTAACAGGTGTGAAGTGATATCTTATTGCAGTTTTGATTTCCATTTCCCTGATGATAATTGATGTTAAGCATATTTTCATATCCTTGTTTGGCCATCTGCATTATATGTTTTTTTAGAGAAATGTCTATTTAAGTCCTTTCCCCATTTTGAAATCTATTCATTTGGTTTTTTTTGCTATTGAGTTGTATGAGTTCTTTGTATATTTTTATTTATTTATTATTTCAGCATATTATGGGGTACAAATGTTTAGGTTACATATATTGTCTTTGCCCTGCATGAGTCAGAACTTCAAGCATGTCCATCCCCCACACAGTGCACACCACACCCATTAGATGTCAATATGCCCATCCCCTTTTTCCTCCTCCCCCCTCCTATCTGCTCAACACCTGATGAATATTACTATTATATGTGCACATAAATGTTGATTAATTAATAACAATTTGATGGTGAGTACATGTGGTGCTTGTTTTTCCATTCTTTTGATAATTTACTTAATAGAACGGGCTCCAGCTCTATCCAGGATAATACAAGAGGTGCTAGATCATCATTGTTTTTTGTGGTTGAGTAGTATTCTGTAGTATACTACATTTTATTAATCTGGTCATGTATTGATGGGCAATTGGGTTGTTTGCACATCTTTGCAATTGTGAATTGTGCTGCTATAGGCATTCAAGTGCAGATGTCTTTTTTATAGACTGTCTCTTTTTTCCTTTTGGGTAGATGCCTAGTAATGGGATTGCTGGATCAAATGGTAGCTCCACTTTTAGCAAAGAGGAGCCAAGAGAAAGGAAGGAAGACGAAGAGACAAAGAGTAGGATAAGGAACAGAAAGGGAGGTGCAGGAAGATGAGAATATGCGCTGCTGGGACGTTTGGGGCCACACAGCCTGAGAGCCCATGTTGGCTGAGGCTCTGGGTGGGGTAGGAGCCTGAGGGGCCCTCTGTGGGTAGCCCACTGGGGACCTGCCTTCCTCCAGCTATCTGACTCAGGTCTAGACAGAGACTGATCTGAATTTTTACCCTATACAATGAAATCAAGATTAGCATTTGAGATAGAAAAGTGACACTGAGGCCAGATGTTGTGGTAAAATGCCACATACTGAGACAGAATCGGATCCTGTAAAACAATAGTCAGTGAAATATGCCACTTTACTTAAATCCCAGTTTAACCTACTCTGGGATTCAGAATCTTGACCTCTGCATATTTACATATGGTAATGTCTAGAATGTAAAACTTCAGGAATTTGACATAAGTATTTTCTGAAAATGACTCAACCCCATGATAAGATAAGAACTAAATATGCTTTGCTATTTAGTTAGCCTAATTACATAAATATATACCCCCGACTCCAAATGGTAGATCTTGCACAATTGTTTTACACTTTTAGCTTGTTTATGTGTGTGTATGTATCTATCCAGTCTTAAGGACTTGAAAACCCTTCACAACCTGAATAGCTGAGAGAAGATGGATTCATTAATTCATTACTCTATTCCTCAAAACATAGATTAGGCACCTATTATTCCTTAGGTACTTGGGAAATAAAAAAAGAGAAAGACACATTCCCTACCCTCGGTAAAGAGAAAATCATAGCCAAGTGACCCTAGGGTGATTTGGGATTCCGTGGGAATTGTGTCTTTTCTGGTCTAGTCTAGATTTCTTTCCCTATATAGTCAAAACCTGGTGCTCTCCTTTTGTATATTGTAAATGTTCTTGTTCTTGATGGATTAAGCGCAGATATGGAATTCTGTCTTGGGCCATGCAATATTGTGAAATATATATTTGGTCTTCATCCCCGTTTCCTGACATAGAGCTCCTAAAATCCTTGGAATCTCTGGAGTGATAAGAATGTCCTTTGTATGGTAATGAGATGACTGGTGGCTGGAGGCCCCTAAATAGCTTCAGGATGGAGTCTGGTCACCAGAAAGACCAAGGCATAATTAGAGGTTTTCGACTCTGGGAAGGGGTGAGGGGATGAAGGTTGATTTGATTGCCAATGGCCAGTGATGTAATCAAGCCTGCCTATATAATGACACCTCCATAAAAACCCAAGAGAATTGGGTTTGGGAAGCTTCTGGATAGCTGAACACGTGGAGGTTCCTGGAGGTTGGTGCATCTGGGAAGGGAATGGAATCTTTGCATCCCTTCCCACATACCTTGCCCTATCTACCTCTTTGGTTGTTTATTTGTATCATTTGTAATATTCTTTATAATAATCTGGTAAATGCAAGTGAAGTATTTTCCTGAGTTCCGTGAGCAACCCTAGCACATTAATCGAACCCAAGGCCAGGAGTGGGGAGTAGTGGGACCCATTTATGCTGGTCAGTTAGAAGCACAGGTCACAGCCTGTGCTTGTGACTGGCATCTGAAGTTGAGGGGCAGTCTTCTGTGACCGAACCCTCAACCTGTGGGATCTGATGCTACCTCCAGGTAGACAGTGTCTGGATAGAATTGAATTAGGGGACAGCCAGCTGGTGTCTGCTGGAGAATTGATGACTTGGTTGCTGTGTGGGGAAAACCACCCGCACACATCTGGTGTCAAAAGCTTCGTATTGAGTGGTGAGAGAGTAGGAATACATGTGGTTTTTCCTGTCTTATAGGCCAGCAGTGCCATTTTCAGATAGCCCTAAGCCTCTTCTATGCTCTTTCTTGCATGGCAATTTTTAGCAGTGATATTGCTAAGGATTTTTGCTTTTTTCCCGCGTGTCCTGGAAAAAATATGCTGCTGGCCTTTTCCTCTCTGGGAAGGATTTCTCTCCCCATGTCTGTGCTCAATCAGCTATGCAAGCTGAATGCTCTATGTCCCTTGTCTTAGGAAGAAGTAGGGATGTTTTAAATTCCTTTGGATAGAATTAGATTGTAGCTGATTGTGATTGTGGAGAAGCGGGAGGTGAGTAGATTATGGGCATGAAGAGCACAGTTGGGAAAGAGCGCCCGGGACGCAGGTGGTAGAGGTGAGTGTATCTATTTTGTTCCTTCCTTGAGTAGGGACAATCTGGCCGGCAGGACAAAACCACAAATCAGGGTTTGATTAATACTGCTAATAAAATGATGGCAGCTATATGCTGTTCAGTGGGACCTGAAGGGCAGAAACCACAGTTCACAAAGTGAGACCCATTCAATTTGTTTTTTTCCAAAATAAAATTGGAAATCGTTGCTACAATGGGAGGCTATCAACTGGCCTCCTATATCCCCTGCTGAAAGAGATGCTTTCCTGAGATAATCATGGTGTTTTAAAAACACAAACCTGCATTTGTCCAGGCAGAGTTACAGGGTCAGATCCAAGTGGTAGAGTATTACAGGGTTAACTAGCCTATTTAACGAAGAATTAGGATGCCCTCTTCTGAAATCTTCAATTTACAAATCCTCAGCCATGCACCATTGTTTAACATAAATAAGGTATTACAGGCTCAGTGTAGGAGGACCATTTTCAGTTGTTTTTTCATAATGGGAATGAGTTTATACTAAGCCATCCACGCTGGATCAGTCTACTTTGTGATTAAAAATCCCTCCTGTAAGAGAGGTATCCAGGACTGGTATCCTGCCAAAATAGCAGAATGTGTGAAGCTCACTGGTTTGAACAGACCAAACCTATGAACTTACCTTCGGACTGTAACTACGAAGTAAAAAGCCTGGGCTTGCCCGTAAGAGTGCTAACAAAATGCTTATAAAGGCTGGTCTAAACTACTCACAGAGTTTTGAAGACATCTTTTTCTGGAACTTTGAATTTGAATTAATGCCTTAAGCTTGGTGCAGTAGTGTACAAATAAATTCTCATTTTGTATGAAAAAAAAAGGAGGAAAATAGCCACTTTCCCTTTTAGAGTGACTTCCTCATATTTAGTATGTAAAATTTAAAAACATTCAATAGACTTTATTTCTCAGAGCAATTTTAGGCACACAGCAAAATCGAGCAGAAATACAGAGACTTCCCGCACATTCAAACCCTGTTTATTTTTTTCTGTAATTGGGTTGTTTGTCTTCTTTTAGATTTTGAGAGTTCTTTGTGCAGTCTGGACACAGGTCCTTTGTTATACATACGTATTGCAAATGTCTTATCCCTGTCTGTGGACTGTCTTTTTATTTTCTTAAAAGTGTATTTTGATGAGCAAAAGTTTTAAATTTTGATTAAGTCCAATTTGTCAGTTTTTTCTTTCATGATTTCATGAGTTATGCTTTTTGTGTCCCATGTAAGAAATTTTGCCTAACCCCGGGTCATAAATACTTTCTTCTGTTTATTTTTTTCTAGAAATTTTATAGTTTTAGGTTTATCTGTTAGGAGGTCTGTGATCCATTTTGAATTAATTTTGTATATGATGCTATGTAAGTTTTTTTGAACGTGTACCTCTAATTAATCCAGCACCATATGTTGAAATGACTACCTTTTTTCCATTGAATTACCTTGGTACCTTTGTCAAAAAATCAACTGACTTTATCTGTGTAGGTCTATATCTGCACTCCATTCTGCTTCACTGATCTATATGTCTTCGTTTTCTTGTTTGTTTTGCTAATACCACATTGTTTTGATTATTGTAGATTTAAAGTAAGTCTTCAAATCAGGTATTGTAAGCTCTCCAACTTTGTTCTTTGTCAAAGTTGTTTTGGTTACTTCTACTTTAAAAAAACGTTAAAAAGAGCATAATTTATAAATTAAGAAGGACGTTGATGCAGGGCAACTATAGACAGTATATGCTTCCTCTTTTTAGGAGATAAGCAGGTTATCTCCGAGAAGGGAGATGGAGATCATGAAATGACTTGCTTAAGGATAACAGACACTATCTGTCAAAATCCTATCAGTTCCCTCAGGAAGGAGGAATTGCTACTGATGGCGTCACAGGTGCTGAGGTCCCAGGAGGGCTGGGGTGACATTTTCCTGAAGAGCTTCCATGGCCATTCTGACTGTTAGACATTCCTCGAGTGCACCTGTCTTCCTCACAGTCTTTCCCTTTGCACGTGGACATTCTACTTAGAATGTTTTCCCTCCTTGCACACTTATTAAACTCTTGCCGATCTTTTCATGACTAAGTTCAAGCATGGGGCCCTCATGGCTGCCTGTGAAGCCCTGTCTCAGAGCAGCTGCCATCTGGGATTATAATTAGATGTAGGTCCCCATTCCTTCACTGATTCACTCTCTGCGAAGCTTCTACACTGTACTGGTCAGGTCCTGTGTGGTGCTGGATACATGCAAAGGAATAGGTCACAGTGTTTGCTCCCAGTGCAGTATCGTCTAATGGAAGAAGCTTGCCACGGAGACAATCATTGAAAGTGAAAAGTGTTACAGATCAAAGCTATTGAGGGCAGTTCTGTTAAAGAAAAAAGGGCAATGATGAGGGATGAGTCAAGAAAGCTGTCAGATGGACGGCTGTTTATTTATATTTGCTTAGTTAAAAATATTTATTTAAAATGTTTTATAATTTAGATGTTTCTGTAATTAGATTGACTGTCTCTTCTCTTTCCATTGTTCTGAATTCAAATACAATAAAAGAAATACAATAAAAAAGTGTAAAAAAGAAAGCTTGCTGTATACTTGATGTGATAAACCACAAACACATAAGAATTTATAGCACGTTTCAGTGACAAAGGGATCTCATAAAGCGACATCGTATTGTTCACTAATTAAATTGCCTGATAAATAATTGCTGGAGGAGTTGGAAGGACAGAGGTATTCCGAGAGTTTTCATGAAGGAAGTGGAACCTGAGCTTGGTGGTGAAGGACAGGTAACGTTTGGATAGACAAAGAAGGTGAGGAGATGATGAAAGTGAACAGTGCAAACTGCTTTGGTTTTGGAATTAGGAAACTGGGTTCCTCCTCGTCTTACAGGGTTCAGCTATTGCCATCTCTTCTATGACATCTTTATTAACACCTTGCTCCTCCCCCCCCCACCATGTAGAATGGACCACCCGCTTTCTCTCCTACCACATGCTGTCTATACAATAACTACAGCACTTTATTGCTTTTTAAAAATCACTTATTTGTTCTGTGGCTTTGGGGAGGTAAACACATCTTTCTGAGTCTCAGTTTCTTTGTTTGCAAAATACAGATGCCTACCTCATGGTGCTGGTTTGAAAGTTGAATAGAATGATGTGTACAATGTAACTTGTATAGACAAGGTATACACAAAGTCTTGGCAAACATGATGTTTCTGTCCTTTGATAGCAGCAAAAGCTTGGAGAGGAGAAGGCTGAATGTGTCTTAGCAGAAGGGGCAGATAGACATCCCAGGGGCTCTGTAGAGGAGGGTGAGGAACTCATACTGGAAAGGTGGCTGGACCTGCATCCTGTTGGCAGCTGACAGTGACTGCCCATGTGGCACATTGCTAGTTTCTAAAATCAGTATCTTCATTTTCTCCGCTTCAGTTTATTCAATGTCAATAAAAATTTGAAAGTTGTACCAAACATATGTACCAAACTTAAATCAGATTTATGAAATTCCAGTTTAGCCAACTTAATGTTTCAAATCAAACAAGTAAAAAGAAAAAAATATATAAATTTTATGTTTTTATGTGAATACTTTCTATTGAAAATCTACAAATGATTTTTTTTATTTGAAAGAATCAGACTCTCATTTTCTGACCGTAAGTTTTATCATTTGTAAATACAGTTGAAAAAAAGAAAAAAAATCTAGTAGCTTAAGAACCCCAAAAACTGGGGAACAAAATCACTATGTTTAGAAGAGTGTCCAGGAATGAAGTAGTTTAAAATTAGTCTATTACAGTTTTAAATTATTTAAATTTAACGTCGAACTTGTTCAAAGTCTATGTGAAAATTTTGTTTCTAGCTAGAGATGTTTATGAATGAAAAATAGTTAATAGATACATTTATAGGTATGAAAACCATAAACTGGCATAAGGAATTCTCTGTTTAGGTCTGGTAAATGCAGACGTTGTAAAGTAGGCAATATGCAGTGAGTGACTGAAATTTAAATTGCTTGGAACCTACAGGCATCCTGTAGTCAGAAAAAAGTCAGTTGATATCTGTTCAGCAACCACCGTACACTTGTAACTTCACTCATTATTTTTATTCTTTTATCAGAAAAGAAAAAAGAAAAGAGGGGAACGAAGGAAAACAAACCACCCTTTTTCCATGCTTAAAGCTCTGAGAACAGTTTATACCCTCAGCTTTGGAAGACAGTAGGTGCAATCTCTTGAGAAGAGCGAGTGGATTAAAAAACCGAAAACTGAGCAGAACAATACAGTTAGATCACCTCTCTCTAAGTCTCTTAACCATCCTCTTTAGATTGAAATCCAGCCCCTTCCTCAAAGACCACGCTTTTGTGGTATATTTTGACCTGCAGTCATTAAATACGCGCTTGTACACAAACAGAACAAGGGATCTTTTTCCTCATCCTTCATGAAACCTTCCTGCATTGAAGTAAAAAGTCGTCATTCAAAAAGAAAAAAAGAAAAAAAAAAAAAAAGAACTTCGTTAAGACCTATTGTTCTTATCCGGCAGTCTAAGCCAAACTGGCCCCTGCCTTTTTTATTTCCCTAAAGAGGATCACAGTAAGGATCCTAACTCTGCAACTGAATTAATCCGCAAACCCCACGGGACTCCAGGAGAAAGGCAGGGACTTGATTTGGGCGTTAATTATAGTAGCATATTCACCAATGCTGCAGGTCAGCCAGTGTTTCTATTGGCTTGAAAAATCCACGTGAAAATTTCACTCTAGAGAACTCCTAATTCTTACCTTAAAGTATACATCAAAGGAGGACTTGAAACAAAATCGGTTTCTCAGGAAACAATAAGCCCCCGCAGCAGTTAGCCTGGGGACCATAGCATTGCTCACTGATGGTGCTTTATCTTAGGGAGGGAGAAAAGTAGGAAGGTTTTCGTACTTCTCTGAATTTACAACTTCCCATTCAGGGCTGTGGTGGCCACAGGAGGGCCTTGAGTAGCAACCGGTGCAGCCACAGCAGAGGAGAGTTCTGCAGGAGGGGGAATCGCCCCTGGGGGGACTCAGCATTTGTGAGCAGCAGCCTGGAGACTCCTGAAATTGCCATAAGGTTGTTTGTCAAGAAAACCAGGAAACTAGATACAGTAAACTGTTGAGATGCTTCTTTTACTATAGCCCCGATCTTTTCATCTGGCAAAAGGCGTATCCTGTGTATGCAAACTAGGAACAATGGTATAGAGTTTTCCCACTTACTGCACACTAGGGTTGTAATTCAGAGTTCTCTCCACTCAGAAACCACTAAAATGGGGAGAGTTGAGCAGGTAAAGAACCTGGAAGGCAGAAGAGCAAATGTGGATCTGTCTTCTTTTTTTAAACCTGCTGTGACCATGTAACCAAAAATGCCTTGCAGTGAAATGCTTATCTATTAAATGCGATGGCTTTCTCATATGATGCCTGAAAACTGGGGAAAAAAATAACCTAAATATTGTCAATTCCTAAGTATTAAACTTCCTCAAAGCAACTAGAGTCAGGAAAATTATTGATATCATATAGTGAGTAAGTCTTTCAAAGTACTGATGACAATATGAAGGAAAGAGAAGATGGACTTATTTTTTTTAGACACACATGTATGGGGATCCCATAGTTTATAGAAGGATTAAAAAAATCTAACTGGAATCTGAAAAATGCATTCCCTTATCTCCTTACAGTTTTAATAAGCTAATAAATGTTAATGAGACAAGATTATGACAAAAAATGCTAAAACCATATTCTGTCAGTTTAAGCATTTAGCCCATGAGCATTTTAAAGAGATTTATCTGAATTTTGTAGTTTTTCAAAAAAAGCAAACTCATCAGTCCAGCACCTGTAGTGAGAAAGGCCTTTATTCTCCAGGGAGGCGTAGTGTCAGGTCGCAGTGAAAGGGTTACTGTCTCCCTCTGGCCACCTCTGCTTGTGGGGAGGTACCGAAAGCTCCATCCCCAGTGGCAGAACAGACTCTTCCCCTGTGTGGGAGTTTCAGACCATGCGAAACCAGCCCGAAGGTTACTACTGGGATCCTTTGTTACAAATCCTGAGGAGACCGATACAGAAAATGCAAACAAGAAAAGGCACAGGGTCTGGCTCATTCCCCTGAGGGAGCAGAGAGGAAATTTCTAGGGAGATTGGGTTTCCTTTTTGTATAATTACACACTCCATTGAATTTAATTATTTCATAGTAAAATTCCTGGAAGACGAATGTGTCCTCAGTACGTACCTGCATTTTCTTTGCAGTATAACCACATTTTTTTCCCCCAGAAATAGTGTTGTAGTAATGTTCAAAGTATGGTAGGAAATGAGAGCTCTCTTTGCCAAGTGTTTTTGTCTATTATTTAGCTGAGCTTATTGTGTGTGAAAAATTAAACCTCGGTTACGGCTCTTTATTTTCACGTCACAGGTCCCTGTTCCTGTCTCCTCTAGCTTTCTGAGGCTACTGTTGAACTTTTCAAGGTCTGATTACGAGGCCATTTAAAGGGTCAGCTCCTGCCTGAGCCACCCCACCGGGCAGGCAGTATTCCGGCAAGGAGATGAGGTTTTGAAAGATTTAACTCAGAGGCCAGAGATTTCAATGTAAGGTCAGACATTCTGTAACTTTTCTCCATGTGAGTTTGACAACTTCGTCTGTCTAAATTAGGTTTAAAGTAGGCTGTTGCCAAGTGTGGTCATGGGAAGAACTCTGGTGGGACACCTGGTTTCTTTCTAGGTCTAGCTCTGCCACTAATTTGCTGCGTGACTCAAACATTCATTCAGCACTTATCCAGCATTTGTGAATGACTCTCTTGTGGCAGACTGATGGTGTGTTGTTGGTTTTCTTCTTAAATGTTGGAAAGAACTACAGCATGGTAGCCACGAGCAGGTCTTTGCAATCAGATAGAGCTGGTTTTGAGTGTCAGCTTTGCTTACGCTCTCCAGGTCTCAGTGGCCTTATTTATAAAATGGAGATACTAATTTATACTTCACAGATTTGACTGAGATTTAAAAGAGTTAATAAAGGCAACGTGCCTAGTACAGTGCCTGGCCAACTCTAAGTGCCTTTCAAGTAGTTGCTGCTCTATCACGTTGAGAAAGGAGAGTCTATAGGGTTCAGTGGATTTTCACTGAATTGAAAATCAGAGGATCTGGTTTGAGTCTTTGGTCCACTGCTGGTCTTGGCCAAATAACTTAAGCTTTTCCAGCCCGGATCCATATCTGTACAGATTAGAGAACGCTTACCTTTCTCAGAGTTCCTTAGTGGATTCAAATAGATGGATGTGAGAACACTACCTTTAGTCAATCTCTTTCACTCCCACCTTTCAGCATCTAGAAAGAATGCTGTAAAATACAATTCTGGTCTTGCTTCACATTTGTCAATGACTCTCAAGTTTCTCCAGAATTAAGTCCAGTTCTATTGGGATGGCATTCTAAGCTGTGCACCTCAATCTCTCTCTTAGGCTGTGGTTGTTATTTCAACCCACCTTTCCATTGTCTCCAGCTAATTCCCAGTCGCATTAAACCAACACACATTTTCTTGATTTTACTTCTTTGCCTTGGCACGGCCTTTTTCTACTGCTAAAACGTCCTTCTTTTTTACTTAGCAAACCCCTCTCATCGTTTGTCATGACGCTTGTGTGTTCTCTGCCGGCTTTCCCACTGCCTCCGTGGGAGTGAGTTCATTACTCTCCTCTCCTCTGATAGGGCAATTTGTTGATGCCTGCATTCCAGAAAGGACACATGGCCTTGAGATTTTTATCAACATATATATTCCTTTAAGGATAGGAATAGTGTTATTATATTCATCTTTGTATCCCAAGATGCTAAGAAAGGGCCTGGCATGTCTTTGGCATTCAATAAATTATTTTTAAACAAAACAAAGAAGGAAAGAAAGATAGCATGAAAGTTATTATTACTGTTGAATTCATTTTTACTGTAACAGACAAAACCCATAGGTTTTGAAGTTAGAGAAAGAAAAGGCCACAGACACCTGAAACACATTGCTCCAAAGATTCAGTCTGGGCTGAGCTCACACTTCAGGCAGGAAGAAGCTCTCTCAAGTCAGCTACTTTTAACAGTTGTAATTTCAACATTTATTAGTATTAAAACAACAAAGTGGTGAACCTTTTCTTCCTTTTAGTATATATTGATAATACAGAGATGTTTCAAAGGAAAAATCATTAACTAATTAAAAAATGAATTAAGTGTGTCTGTGTAATCAATATAAGGATTTTTCTTGGTTCGGGTCTTAATGGAAAAACCATAACTGATCTTTATAATGATTTGACAACAAACCCTGGTCAGCTGTCATAAAATTTCAACCTTAATGACTAAAAAGTAATTACCAACTCAGTGAAAAAAAAAAATTGGTGGTGGTGGGGAGGAGAATAGGGAGGTATAATGAGAAAAGAACAAAATTTTAGGACTTTGAAGAGACTACCAATATAGCAGGCAATCATGTGCAGGTCTGACTTTTTGACTCCTTCACAAGACATCCCCAAGTAATGTTTTGGGGTGACATAAGTGCTTATTTCCAGTTCCCTTTCTTATCTTGTCCTTCATACCTAGCAGTATAAAATACTTTTGCTATTGGGTCCCCTCCGTTCTTCCCAGATCTCAACTGGTCTGTGACCCTCTGAAATGACCCAAGTCCCCTTTCCCCTGCATTTTCTTCTGGAAATGGAAATCGATGGAGCTTTTCAGCGGTTCTCAACTCCAGCAAACTGCTAAGCAAATCCACCCTAGGGTGCAGCCCTCCCAGGGGTTTCGCATTTGGACAGAGGTCGGCAAGTTAACCAAAATGCATTTCTAAGGGATAGAATTTCAAGAGGTGTGAGAAAGTGAAGTGTGGAATTTCATGTCTTTTGAGGAAAATAATTTTAGCCTTGGAAACCTTCTCAGTACTTTGGTACTCAGGCACTTCTCAGCCATGGATTGTTGCCACTGCATTTCCTGTGGCTCAGGAAGTTGGAAAGGCTGGGAGGAAACCTTGCTGCTGGGGGTGGTGGGGCAAGAACTGATGGTTAACGGTCATATGCAAGCGATGAGAAACGGTAACATGTAACACAGGGGCCGTGGTGCTTTAACTTGCTTTTTGCCTACAGTCACGAATAACATTCCCTGAAGCCCAATATCAAGGTTGATAATATATACTTTAAAAATTTACTATTTTGCTAGACAGGTGTGATGAAAACAGAGCAGCTGGCCTCTGAGTGCTGGTCTGGAGCAGAGGACGGACTTAGGGAAATGGTCCTATGCTTTCATTAAGCCATTAGCTTTTACTGTAACCAGAGAGTAAACGATGCCATCGTAAATGCCAAGTGAGTCTCTTAAAAGAAGGAGGCAAAATCACTATAAAAAGGAACTCTTATGTTGACCAGGATAAAATCATAGAACCCAGATTTGGGAGGAAATTCAAAGATCATCCTCCTTCTGTCTTCTACAAGATGCCATCACTTGAAGAAATGGGAGCACAGGGCAGAGGAAATAATTTTGTCTTAGGATCCAAAAAGTCTCCATTATTCCTTCAATGTTACCCTTCACTATTTGCATGAGCTTAGATAAGTCGTTTTTTTAGATGAGAAGGGGGTAAGGTGACAGTCAGAGGCCAAGATTCACTCTAAAGATATGGTTTGTTCTTCCTACAGCATTTAGAAAGATTGGAAAATTTCATCTAAAAACTGGATTTCCAGATTCTCTTGAAAAAAGTGGGACAATTGGTTGATACTGAAACTGCGTTTTTCACAACAATGTCTGATCGGAGTTGAGTATCGCCATCCCCTGGAGCTGGAGCACGTGCTGCCTTGGACACTGTCCTGTCACTCTCTGTTGTCTTATCCTGGCCCATTTTGCTCATTGACCCTCTTAGAGTCTCTGTAAGGCATTAAGTTTGCAGTCTCGGAGCTAGACATTCACATATCCATTTTATTATCTGTAAAATGGACAGTGGGGAGGGTGACAGGCAATACTAGAAAAGTCATTTCCAAATTTAGTTGATTATAAAAATAATTTAGCATATTAAAAATACAAATTCCTGGGTTCCATTTTTATGTCGATTCTGCTTCATTGAACATAGGATAAGAAGACTCTATTTTTTTTTGATTCTCCAGCTTGTTCCAGCAATAAACTAGGATTAGAATCCTGATTTAAATGATCTTTACAATTCTAGCTCTAAAATTCTGTAAATCCAGCTAACCCCCGAATTCTAGTTTGACAATTCTTTTTCAGGTCAATCAACCTTATGCATTTAAGGCTGTGGTGTCATTACTAAATCCAATTAGCCACTGAGTTAAATTATTTTCAATCAGACTTAGGCTATTTACCATAGCCTCCCCCAAACTGAGATCTGAATAGGAACAAAGGGACATGGGGAGTGAATAATACTCATCCATCACTTCCACAGTAAAGTGACTTATTCACACAGCAGGTAAATCTTCCCACAGCCTGGTCTCACTTTTCTGAGGATCTACATATTAAAAAAAAGTCAGGGGAGAGGGGAAATCCTTATCAGTGCACCATTTGAGTGTAAATAACCGAAAGGGACATTGAGGATATTCAGGATTAAGGGAACTCTGATAACAGACGCATTTCACATGGGCCTTTTAAACTGATGTTAAGAACGGTTTCTTAGAAGCATGAAAAAAATACAGGAAGGATTTAAATTTGATGCAGTGAGGTCTTTAAAAATTTGGCACAAGTCTTTTTGTTCTTTCAGCTCACCCTTCAAGGTATCACAATGTGAGAGAATGCAGACTTCGGGCTCAGACTGCCTAATATCAGAAAACTCTGTTGACTGATGGATGTGGACAAGAGGCTCGGGGAGCTGAGCGGTTTCTATGGAGATGGGAATTAGTGAGGAAGTGCTTTCCTTTTGATTATTCTCCATCCTAATAGGGACAATTGCAACCATTTATCTTTTTCTGAAGGAATAAGGACATCTCTGGGAACAATAGCAAGGACTTGAGCGAGACTGTACCATGTTAAATACCCTAAAATACCAACCTGCTGCTTTTTGCAATGTAAATCACAAATTCTTTGATGGTGGCCTTTCCCTACGTGGTATGACTTTGATTATGTCAGAAAACAAAATCAAGAAACCGATATTAGTTTTAGCTTTATGTTTTGTAATATTTTAAATATGATTATAATATCTTAACATTAAGATGTGTATTAAATATTGGTAATCATAATAGCCAGAATTCACATGTAGCCTCTGGACAACACATAATGCTTTCCCTTGCATCTGAGAAGTAAGAGAATTGTAATCAGCATTCTGAGTTTCTTGATGAAAAAACTAAAGCATATGTTTTTCATAATTTGTGGAAAATGAATGTGTGAATACAGTTAATGTTTTTGGAATCCAAGTCTGGTGACATTTCCTGCTATATTCCCATTCATGTTTTTCCTTCTTATTCTTTGCTAATAGGTAATTATAACACAGTCGAATTAAATAGAAATATATAAAGCAAAAAGTGAAAGTTCCACAAATTCCACTACACAGAGCTAACAACTGTTGTCTTTTTAGCCGATATCCTTCCAGGTTTTTGTCTTAGTGCATATATATATATATTTTTATATATACACACGGACACATATATATGGATGATTTAGTTATTTATATTTCATAAGAATGAGTTCATATAAGTTATATAGTTCCAAAAGTTACTTTTTTTTTCTTGATAAATATCATGGATTTTTTTTTTCTAGGTGAGCACATCTAGGTCTAGTCTTATAAAAAAATGGCTGCATGGTAATTCATTACATGGGTGTATGATAATTTATTTAATCATTTTCTTATTTGTGACATTTTAAGTTGTTTTCTCTTCTTTTCTCTTTTCTTTTCTTCCCTTTTCTCCCCCTTCCCCTTCTCTCTCTCCGTCCCCCCTTTGTCATAAACAATGCTGCTGTAATTAACTGTAATTAGAAGTTTGGTAAGTACTATCAATATGTCCTCTAAACAGGGACAAGTTTTCATTGCAGCAAAACTTGTGAGAAGGCTCCTTATCAACATGCTGATGCGCACTGGATGGTTTTAATGAAAAAAGAGAAAACATCCTTCTAATGATATAATGAAAAATGGTAGCTCATGGTCCCAATAGATACTTCTTTGATTATTATTGAGTTCTTAAATTCACTTTGAAAAATAATGCTAGAGCCTTCTAACTCCAGTGATTTTCAGCCTTGCTTGCCCATAGAATCTTTTGAGAATTTGTAGAATTTCTGATGATCAAGCCAAGGCTACAATTAAATGACAACCTCTGGAGGTGAAGTCTCAGATCTCAATACTTTTTAAAGCTCCTCAGATGAGCCCAATGTGCATGGCCGGCTTCATGGACCGGTGCATAAAGGGAGTCCATGCTTATTTTAAGGCTCTGCTGTCGCTGTCTTGGAATTTATAATGATTTTATCTTTGAAAATGTGTTTTATAACGCGAAGTTGATGGAACAATGGAGCATGCTTGTGTGCAGAGGATTTGCATGCAGTGCGTGTGTCGCTGTTCCTTGCTACACCATTCTCATACAGCCTTTGCCTATTGTCTTGTGAGCACTGAGTTCTGGTGGACCCAGATGTGTGGGAGTCCAGCGACACTCGAAGTCAGCACAGTTAAGAATGCTGCATCTGCAACTGAGTAACTGGGGAGATGCCCGTGCAGAGAGGCTACGCTTCCCGTTCAAACCAGAACTCGCTTCAAACAGATAAAGAAAGCAATGATGTGTTAAGAACTACAAATGACCACGGAGCCACATCAAATCCTTTCTCATTATGTCACTTCCTTATGTTAGCCATTTCATTTACACTGACACTTTCCCTTACATAGAAGAAAGGAAAAGATGGAGCGACCCATAGTACCTTTTTCTCTTAGACCTTCCTTAATCATATGTAAACTGAAGGTACAAAGGTAGAGTGTTGGTAGAATGTGTGTGAATCTAAAAGTGAAATAAAGATAATTCATTTAGTTTTGTGTATCATTTCCACTGTTCTGGTAAGAATAAAATTCACGTTCCCATGAACTATGAAATGCAAATTGGGTAATTTTGGTGATTCTGCCTATGAGTTAAATGCTCTTATATTTGCTTTCAAAACTGGCATTGTGCAATATAAAAAACATGGTATATTTCATGTGAATAATTTGAGATTTTAATTTTTCTTTATTTAAAATATTCTTAACAGTGCATAACAGGGGTGGAGAGGTGTGATACGTTTTCTCACCCATTGTAAGGGTCATGACCGATACGCCTACAATAAAAGACAGGTTAACAAGGAAAAAGCATAACAAACTTATTTAATCAGATTTCACATGACATAGGAGCCTTCACAAATGAAGACCCAAAGACCCAGGGAAAGCTGTTTAAGTTTGATAAAGAATGGACAGCCGTGTAGAAATGTGATTAGACAAAAGGGTATGATCTAATGGCAACAGACTGAGGGGGAAACCTTGTGTAGCATTTCTTTGTTGGGGCTCAGAAAATGATACCTCAAAGTGAAGGCCTAGGAAGCAGCCTCAGAAGCAAAGTCTCTCTCTGACCTTCTGCCCTCCTGTCTCTAGTCCCTCATTCTCCCCTGAGACTAGGCATAGAAACTAGAATCCCTCTTCCCCAAGGTGGGTCATAGATAAAACAGAACCCCTTTTCTCCAAAGGCAGCCATACAGCCTAGAAATGTTACTTTAACCTTCCCTCACCTTTGTGTGTAATAGCTGGCCATTCCACTGGAGTTCTCCCCAACACCCAGGAGGAAGGCGGGCACACAGAGAGGCCAAGAAGAATCTGAGCAGACAGGCCTTGCTGGGTTCCCCCACTCAGCCTGTTAACATTAGATCATACTCTTTTTGTCCAGTCATATTTCTGCACAGCTGTTTAATCTTCATTGAATTTAAACCTAAAAACGGAAACTTTTCCCTCTACTTTTCAGTCTTCATTCTGAAGATTTCCATGTCACGGGAAACTATGATCAAATAAATTTGTCATGCTTTTCTCTTGTCTTTGTTATAAGGGTTTCAGCCATGACCTTTACCATGGGGAAAGAATGGGTCACCTTCTTTCTGCTCCTACACCCTCCTCCTGGATATGAGGCAGGACCTCTCTGGAATGAGGGCCCTCAAGGGAGAAGGGAGGGAGGGAGAGAATGGCCTTTCTAGGTTTTACAGCTTGCCTTGGGAGAGAAGGGTTCTAGTTTCCATGTGTCAACCTGGAGAAGAGGAATTCTGGTTTCTATGACTTGCTTTGGGGGAAAAAGAGGGACAGGGGACAAGAGGGCAGGAGAAGGTCAGAGAGACTTTGGTTCTGAGACATTCCAATCTCTTCCCAGTTTAAAGCACTCGGTATGCCAAGGTGCCATACTTTGAGGTATCATATTCTAAGTCCTGACAGTAGAAACTAAAAAAACACTATTACTAGTCAAGAAAGAGAATGGGGAAGAAAACAAACAAATACAAAAAAACCCACTTCATATTTTAGTATTCTTTTTCCCTGTGTTGTGATAAGGGGCTCCCATTTTGTTTTGCACTGGCCTGCAAATTATGTAGCCAGCCCTGCCAAGGTACAGTCAAGTTTGAGAATCACTGGCCTACTCCTTACCTTATGTGGTGTAAGGGTCTCTCCCCCACCATGTGACTGTGTTTCATTGTACTTCAGTTGCTTATGATTTACCTTAAGAGGAATGAACTCCCCCCCTCCCCCCGGGAAGAAAGCTAGAAATCTAGGAGCTGTGAAGAACACAGAAGCATATGTGTACAATTGCTCTTCTGACACAAGGATAAGTGGTAGAATTCAAAGTACTTTAGATTATATTTTTAAGTATAATTATAGGATATATTGTACCATTCTCGGTGCATGGTGAACTCCACAGAGACATGATTTTTGTACTCTTCCCAAGAACTAGTAGAATGCTAACTGCACAGCAGATGCTGCATAAATATTGCTGAATTAATTAATCAAAAAGTTTGCAAAGATCTAGTATTTCAACATTTAAGGTTATCCCTCTCACATAGATATGCGTTCAGGTTAAATATAAGCTACTGCCTGATTAACAATTCATTTCTGAGTAGTGTTTTTTCCTGTGGGTTCTTAGTTCTTGCTCTGCATTTTGGAATAGCTCTGTCATCTCTTGGCTGACACCATAAAGCTCCACGGATCACATAATTGTTTTTCGTGGCTATGATAAAGCAGTCTTTGAGGAGCATTTTTAGAGATAAAAAAGCTTGTTGGTAAAATGGAGTTATTTGGAGATTTGTGATGAGCCTGAAAATCCCAGATCACATGGTGAGTCCTAGGAATGGGGTCCCACGGAGGACAAGAGGACCCTGCTGTGCACCGTGGGTGACCTTGCTCCAGCCTGGCTTCTTTGTTTGAGGACAGGATGGGGGGGAGCTCCCTACTGCAAGATCTGGGGCTGGGGCTTGATTCGATAGACTTGCAGCCAGTGAAAGTGAGGGTAGTGGCAACGTGTCCCTGGGAAAAGATGGCAAGGAGCTAAAGTGAAGGGGATGGGTGGGAAGTGCATGGACCCGTGAAACAAAGTGATAGATAGCCATTTTTGTAAAAAAAGTAAATAAATCTGAATAATTTCCAGAATTCTGAGGCCACAAAGTTAAAATATTTCTACATTAAGATTCCTTGGACTGCCTGTCCTGAGTGTATTTTCTCCTCAAAGAGATAGAAGTTTTATTAATTGCCAAAGACTCCTGTTAGCACTATGATATAGAGGCGCTATGTGCACCCAGCCGGTAAAACTTGAGGTTTTTGACATTACATAATCAGATCAAGTGGTGCTGGCCTCATGGAAATTAAAGAGAAGAGGATTATATTTAGCTTATTTTCAAACTAGTCTTAGTGAGCATCACAGACACGGATATTAATTTTATAAATGAAAAGTACACTGTTTACCATGCACAAAGGATCATTTGTGCTACCCAAATCTATGCTAATCTCCATTCCAAATCCCTTAGCAACTGTTACTTGGTTAGAAAGGTTCAATTTTCATGAAAGGAAGAAAACTTTCTGAACGTGTTGCAGCGAAATTTGGTTTTGGGGTATTGAGTTAAGTTATTAAAAAATATAAAAGATTATATAAAGTAATAAAGTGAGTTTGAATTATTCTATAAATGCAGCAAAATCCTCTTAAATCTGCTTCTCAAATTAGATGCTTTAACTTCTGCATTGTAATAAAAGGTGGTAAATAATAGAAGTAGAAAAGTATACCAATATAGCTTATGAGCTGGAGATTAAAAAAAGGCTCCATATAGTTTTCTTCAAGTAGACATTCATTCATTCATACATTTGCACACTAAACAAATTGGAGATGAATGTCCACCATGTACTAAATTTGGGGTATATACAAAATAGATCTAGTGCCTAGCCTAAAGAGTTTATGATCTGGTAGGAATGTAGACTTATAAATTATAATAAATATAATCATTGTTATGATGGAGTTATAAAGAACTTTATTCACACATTTAAGAATGTAATTATATATATCAAAACATCATGTCATGTATCATATAAAATTTTTGTCAATTAAAAATAATAAAAATAAATAACAATTATTTTACTGCAATGAAGTTAAAAAATAAATTGTATGAAATATATAATAACTTAAAATACTTAGCTGAAATGGAAAATTTCTAGGAAAAATGTAACTTACTGATATTAAGTGGTGTTTGCCTGTAGTCCCAGCTACTCTGTAGGCTGAGGTGGGAGGTTGGCTTGACTTTGACCCCAGGAGTTTGAATCTACCTTGAGCAACATAGCAAGATTCCATCTCTAATAATAATAATAATAGTATTGAAACAATAAAAAATAAACCAGTAAAGATATTGTAGCAGCAGTTAAAAACATAACAACAATATCAAAAAACATAAGGAAAAAACCTACACAGGGTCCAGATCATTCCTAGGCTCATGCTTTAAACATTTAAGGAATAATCCATATACTTTACAGCATGTTCTAAGTAAATATTTGTTAAACATATGAATTATTGAATAATTACTGAATAAAGAGAAAAAGCAAAGAGGGAATGCTTTCTACCTCCTTTTATAAGACCAATATAAACTTGATAATAAAACCAGACAAGAACAGCACAAGAAAGAAAAATTATCTAATAACATTTATGAAATAGATGTTCATATTAGATTCACATTTATATATGTTTGTATATTTGTATATGGGTGTGCATGTCAGTATGTGTGTATAATATTTTAGTGTATCATGATCAAGTTGGGTTTAGCTCAGGAATGTTAAGAAGCTTAAAATTAAAGACTATTGTTGTGATTCTCTACATTAAATATTAAATGACACAAAACATTTATCTCAACAGATGCAGAAAATCCATCCGATAAAACACTGCACTCTTTCATTGTAAAAACTCTCAGCAAAACAGAAATAGCAGTGAATTTCTTTTACTTGATGAAAACAATTCGTCAGAATTCTATGGCCAGTAGTATACTTAATGATGAACAGAAGAAGTTCTTCATTCCCTTTGAAGTTGGGAGCAAAAGCAAGAAGCTCACTCCTCATTGTACTGATTGTACAAGCTAGTTGTAGCAAGACTAGAAAAAAAGGCATAAAGATTTTAAAAAGGCAACAACACTGTCAATATTTATATATAATATTTATACATTTGTGATTATAACCTAACAGAACCCAAGAGAATCCAAGAGAATCTTATGAGAACTCTTAAGAGAATTCAGTACATTCTGAATAAAATATCAATATACCAAAAATCCATTATATTAACACAACACAACAACGAAAAATTAAAAAAACTATAATTGAAAGGTTACATTTTACAATAGCAGTACGAACTCTAATGTGCCTAGGAATAAATCTAACAAAAAGCATAGAGTGGTTGCAGCTGTTAGAAAAAGAAAATTGGACTTAAATCCTAAGGACGTTTATTGGTTAGCTAAGAAACTGTCTGAAGGCAGCTCAACGATGTCAGCGATAGGCTTCCCACTTTTTTGCTCCGCCATCAAAGCTGCCTTCATGGACGTGCGATCTGTGAAGTCACACAGGGCTCTACGTCACAAGACCCCATGCTTGGTTCAGTGCTGTGCTGTTGCTGTTTGGAAAGTCTTGATACCTTGTCTTTGAACTTGTGTTTAGTAAATGAAGCATGATGGGACAGTGGAACGTGTGTGAACAGGGAAGAAACGTGTGCTACGAGCGTCTGTCATTCCTGGCCACGCCGTTTGCATATAGTCTTCGTGATGTCACATGAGCATGGAATTCGGAGTTTGGCAAGACTGAAAATGAGCACAAGTGAAGTGTGTTTTGTCTGTGACTATGTCGGGGAGATGATGGTCCAGAGAGGCCACGCTTTCCATTCAAACCAAAACTTTCTTCAAACACAGAAAGGAGGCAGTGCTAGTCTAAGAACCGTGAACAACTGAGGAACCTTATCATATCCTTTCGTTTCCTGTTACTTTCCTGAAACTGATGACATAGTAGGAAAAGGAAAGAGAGGGCAACTCATTGTAGCTTTTCCTTTCTGTGCTTCCTCACTCATCAGTAAGTTGGAAGGTAGAGAGTGTTGGTAGGATGCGTGCAAAGCAAAATATGAAATAAAGACAACTGAGTTAGTCTTGTGCAGTGTTTCCACTGTTCTGGTAAGAATGAAATACGTATGCATGTACGAGCTACAGAAATACAAATAGTGCCATTTTGTTGGTGACTCTGCATATGAATCAAATGCTCTTATATTGCATTTAAAACTCGCACAATATAAAGTGCAATGGTAAAATTCAGGCTAATAACTTGAGATTTTAATTTTTCTTTATGGAGAAACACTATTAAATAGCAACTAAAAAATACCATGCCAAGTTGAGAAAGAGTCCAAGGAAGAAAGGAAAAAGCTTTATATTTTAGTACGTTTAATAACACTTTTTTCTCTGCGTTTTGAACAAGGATTCTGCATTTTCAGCTTTTATTGGGCTATGAAAATTATGTAGCTGCCTTTGCCTGCCACCCTTAGCTTATTGCTTACCCTCCAGCGCTTCCCCCATAATAGTTGCCCCATAATTGCAAGAGAGCTCTCCAAGTTCCAGGTGTCAAGTCTATGTCTGAGGCAGGAAAAAGGTGGAAGAGTTAGTGACAACAAGCTTTTCTTTCATAGTCATTGCCCTTATCAGGAATTTAAAAGTCTTTCCAGAAGTGATCAGCCAACTTTGGGCCCCATGAATGCATATAGTCCAAAAAAGAGTGAAACACTGAACATTTGGCAAAGAGAAATAGAACCATCAAAGACAATATCTGGCAAAGAATACTGTGTAAGCCAGGGGTTGGCCAACTTCTTCCGTGTAAGGATCAGGTGGGCTTTGGTGGCCATATATATATATATAGCCAGTCTCTGTTGTAACTACTCAGCTTTGTTGGTGTAGTGTGAAAGCAGATACAGACACCATGTCAACAAACGGGCAGGGCTGTGTTCTGATAAAACTTCCTTTACAAAAACAGGAACTGGATCAGATCTGGCCTGTGGGCCATAATTTGATAACCCCTGTAACGGAGCTTTATTTTGCTTTGGATACCAAATGGTAGACCATGGGGTTGATGACAGTTAAGTGGCTACTATTTATTAAATGCCTACTGTGTATTCATCACCTGAAGGTGGACACATTGCCATCTCCAAGAAATACTTGTATGTTGTTATTAAGGAAGAAAGGGAAGAATTTTATTGGGAAGGAAAGTAGCAGAACCTGCCACAACACAATTGAAGACTTGACAAAGAGGAAAGAGAGAGAAATGCATAGATGGGAAGCCTTCCTATTGTCAAGATAATCACTTTACTTCAAACTTATTCGTAAATTTCATGAAATTCCAATAAAAATTCCAGTTGATTTTTCATGGAACTTGAGCAGTGGACCTAAAATTCATATGGAAAACAAGGGATTAAGAATAGCCTAGGCAGTTTTGGAAATAGTTAACAGAAATATCAGGGGATTTGTCCCACCAAATATGGATACTTTTAATAAAGCTAAACTAGTTAAGATAGTGACATTAGTTCTGGCCAAAAAAAATGAACCAATCAAATGAAAGAGAAGATCTAGGTATAGATCTGTGCAAATTTGTCAGAATAGGCATTAAAATGGGGAAAGGATGGATGATTTAATATATGATGAGCAGAATGAGGTAGTTCACTGGAAAAAAATTTAGATTCCCACCTCATCCCAATCACAAAAATAAACCTCGGATGAACTAAAGACATACATGTAATAAATAAAATATTAGTACTTTTGGTATAAATTTAAACTCGAAGCAGGAAAAATCTTAAGAAATAAGACATACAAAAAAAATAAGCAAAAAGGAATATTTTCATGAATCTGTTTTTATTAAAATGAAAAACTTTTATAGAATAAAAGACATCAGAAGCAAAGTGAAAAGACATTCCAGGGAGTGGTGGACATCAGCAAAACATATAATGAAAAAATGGTTAGCTTGGAATATATAAAAACAATTGGAGAAAAGTGAGTGAATGATGTGCACCAGAAATTCACAGAAGACACCAAGAGGCCCACAGACATATGAAATTGATTCGCAATCTCGCTAGTATCAGGGAAATGAAACCGAGAAAACAATCAGATTTTATTCATACTCATTATATAGGAAGCAATTTTTAAAAAGTGAAACTTCAGGAGTTGGCAAGTATGGGAATGATTAAAATTCTCAACCACTGCTGGTGGGATTTAGAATAGCAAACAATTGGAAACAACCTAAACATTCATGATAGAATAATAGTTTCTATCTATCTACCAACCTACGTATCATATCTATTTATCTGTGTGTGTGTGTATAGTGGTATATTCATATAATGAAATTTCAACTATTTAAAAAATAAATTATAGTTACATGTATAAAATGGATATAACTAAAAAATAAATATAACGTGGTAAGAACAAAAAGTTGCAGAGTAGTGTAAATATTATGAAAACATTTAAACAGAGTTTAAGAACATTCACAACAATAGTGCATTTAAATGTATACATGCATATTGAGCAAAAGCATAAAAGATGTGCACACAGGAATGAAAAACATCGAATTTAGGATGATGGTTACATCTGAGGAGGGGGGAAGAAAAGTGAGATGGGGTGGGGAGGGCAGGATAAACAGTGGAATTTAGATACATTCTGTAATGTTTTACTTCTTAAAAACAAGCAGAAGATTTGAATCAAATATTGCAAAACATTGGGATTTGGCAAAGCTGATTGGCAAGTAAACAGGTGTTTATTTTTTCCTCTGTATTTTTTGGTATGTTTGGAAATATTTCATAATGCAATTTTTTTTTCATTGAAAACTTTTTTATTGGCCTTTTGAATAGAAACGGGGATTTATTTGCCAGGAAGGATGATCCCATCATACTTCTGCTGGAACCAGCGCATGGCCTCCTCTTTGCTGATTCTGTGTTTAAGTTCCCGCATGGGATTCTCCTTTTCACCTTGATCCTGCGCCATGATGGGAAACAGGAAGAGCCATAATGCAAATTTTAACTACCCTGTGATGATAACTGCCTTTGACATATTTGAATATTTTATAGGACTTATCCCATGTCTTGTTATTTCTATTTGTGTAAAATGGTGTAAATTGTGAGTCCTTTTCAAACATTATTTTTTGTTGAGGCTCCAGCCTTCTCAAGGCTCGTTTAGATAAGGCAGATGAGCACTAAGAATCCTACCATTCCCAGCAAAGAGATATGGTTTGGGCCAGGTTAGCTGTCTTAAGCAATAGGAAGGTTCCTCATGGGACTACAGGTCCACTCTAGTGACTATTGCTGGGATGACAGCGTTGTCCCAGATCTTAGCTTTCTTGGCCAGACCCTGATATTGTTCTTTCTGTTCTCCATACACTGTGCTGCACCAGCTCAGATGGCTCTCCTCAAATCATATGACCTTCATAGCCTCTGCCTAGAAACGTTTGCTGCCAAAACTCATCATTAAATTAGACCATCTTGTGCTGCAAAACCAGCTGGGATCAGGTCTTCATGTGTCACGCCCCTCGGGCTTCTGCAGCAGACCATGCCTTGGGAACTGACTTAGTGTCGGGTTAGCTCCTGTGTCCGTTGCCAACTTGCTCCACAGCTAGAATAGCTGGGACAGTGCTGTGCATGCCCTTTACTGCAGCATAATAACATCTCTTTCCACACAAAAATATCTTAATGAGGATGATGGATCATATGGTCACCCATAGCTCATGTCTGATTCTGCATCTTTACCAAAGGGGGGTTATACTCAGTGTTCTCCAAAGCAGCTTCCAGTAAAAGCAACAGCCTGAAGGTAAGCTTGCATTTGTGGAGCATGGAAAGCTTATTTATCCTTGAAGTTTCCAAATAAGAGGATAAGCAGAAAAATCCAAATGTGACATTATATACACTGGAGTCACAACTATTCATTGTGAGGTATGTCACATGATTTTATTATTTAAGAGTTAAGAAAACCAACATTTTAAAATGTCACTCTATTTTATAAATTAGAATAAATTGCAGGTTGTCTTTAATAATTACATTAAATGCTTACTTGCATTACAATGTACTTTCTTGATAAAGGAAGAAAAAATGTGGAATCATAGGTGATGATTCTATTCTCACAGTTGCTTGGGCTAAAAAACTGGGAGTCACCCCTGACGGTGCTCTTTCACCCATGCCTCAAATCTAACTCATTAGAAAATCCATCAGCTCATACCCCAAATCTAACCGTACTGCCCCATCTCCACTACTGCTGCCTTGGTGGCACCCACACTATCTTTCTCTTGGATCATTGCATCAGCCTCCTCCTAAGTGGTCTCCCTGCCTCAGCCCTTGGCCTTCTGGATCTAGTACACAGCAGCTGGAACAAACAGATCACACCACTCCTTGCTTTTAATACATCAACAGATTCTTATCTGAAAAATTAAAAGAAATCTCAAATATCATCTCCTCCTATTATCCTCTAGGGAGACTGGCTTCCTCCCCTTCCTGGAACACATAAAGCTCCTGGGTTTGCTCTCGTTCCCCCGAACTCATTTCTCCCAGAAACCTGTATGTTTCCTCACTTCCTGCAGATCTCTTCTCAAATGCCACCCCATCAGAAAGGATGTCCCTGATGACCCCACCAAAAATAGCACCCACTTCCCAGACCCCCTCTCACCAAATCCTCTAATCCCCAAACCTGATTAATTTTTTATAACACTTCCATCTCCTGATATGTTACACATTTATATATTTATTGTGCATCTTGTCTCATGAGAGAGAGCAGCATCCAACAAACAGTGGGGAGGGGGTCGGTGAATTGATTATAATCCTGGTTGTATTCTTGAGTCAGTGTCTCTCACATGAATAATATTTAATGTGTGTGCATGCATGCATCTGTTCCAATAGTACGAGGTAGTACGTGGCACGTGCTTTATTTGACCCCAGAAAATCCATGGCTCGCTCTTTGTTGTTAAATGATAATATAGCAGGTGGACTTATTGGCTCCGATGGCAGTTGGCTGATTTGCTCTTCCTGCCACTCCCATTGAAAATTCTTGGAAGCATAAAAATTGATGCAGAGTTCCAACAACACTGGAAACTAGGAATATCAAATAATGGATTGCCAGACACTGGGAAGAATTTCAGTAACTACAACACAGATGGGGCTGGATTGGCAAACCATTAGTGGCTGACGCTTACTTTGAAATTGCTGAGACAGAGCAGCAGGGCCAGACAGGAAGAGGTTCGGGCGCCCAGGTGTCCAGCGTGGAAACTGGCTGCCGATACGAACTTTCTGCTGATGAAATAGAGTTGAGATATAAAAATGACCATTCAAAATATTAAAACCATTTTATTATTTTATAATACCACTTACACCTAGTGCCATGCAACATATTGTTTTATTTTATCTAATATTTGTGTCAATGAGATGCATTTATAATATGCAATACATAGTGTTTTATGTAGCAGCTGTAATAGGAGTTGTTATTATCCTACATTGTAGATTGTGTATTTTTGATCTATCCATTTTGTGGATGTATTGTGGTCTGCATATTTTTATCAGGTATGTCTGATATGTTTTGTTGAAACCACGTGGCAATCCTAAGAAAGATAAGAAGTGCTTTTCAACCATGCATGTCTATGGGCCAATTCAGAGGTGAGGCTAAGAAGAGAAGGCTTCCTTGTCCACGTGGCAAATACTTTCTGTGAGTGACCACATCTATTTTCAGGACTGGCTTCATGGACATACAAACAGCCTGTGCGGTAATTTGGGGCCCCATGCTTAGAAGCACTTGGTTTGAGGCTTTTCTGTTGCTGTCTTGAAATTCTTAATCATTTTGCCTTTGAACTTCTGTTTTGTAAGTGAAGTTTAATGAGCAATGGAGCACATGTGTGAACAGAGGTGGTGCATGTAATGTGTTTATGTGCCTGCTGTTTGCTGCCACACCATTTTCATGAGCACAGAACTCCAGCAGACCCACAGTGTGTGAGAGTTCAGCCAGCTCCAAAGAGAGTACAAGTGAGTGTGTTGTGTTTACGGCTGAGCAAGTGGCTTTCAGTTAGACCCAGAACTTGCTTTGAATGAAGAAAGATGACAATGCCATTCTAAGAAACATGAACAACCAGGGAACACTATCATATTCTTCCTTCATGTAACAGACTGAACCTTGTCTCCCCAAAACTCATATATTGAGACCCTAACCCCCCAGTACTTAGGAATATGACTATATTTGGAAATAGGGGCTTTAAGGAGGTAATTAAATTAAATGAGATTATTAGAGTGGTCTCTACTCCAACGGCTGGTATCCTTATATGAAGAAAAAATCTGGACTCACACACCCACAGAGGGAAGAACATGGAAGACACAGGGGGAAGGCAGCCATCCACAAGGCAAGGAGAGAGGCCTCAGAACAAACCAACCCTGTTGACACCTTGATCTGGACTTCCAGCCTCTGGAACTGTGAGAAAATAAATTTCTGTTTTCTAAGCCACCCTGTCTGTGGTACTTTGTTGTGGCAGCCTTAGCAAACCAACGCACGTGTTTTTTTATATTAGCCAGTCGCTTATGCTGAAAATGACAGAGGAAAGGGAAAGATAGGGCAACCCATAATTTCCTTTCCTCTCAGTCCTTCCTGACTCATCAGTGAGCTGAAGGTACAGGGTGCTGGTAGAACGTGTGTGGATCATGAAGCAAAGTAAAAACAGCTGAGTCCTTTGTGTGCAGCATTTCCATTGTTCTGGTAAGAACAAAATGCACATTTGTTTCTTTGTTGATTTTTAAGCATTAAATAATGCAATGAATGTAAAGCACTTCCTTCAGTGTCTATACAAGATTGGCGGTAACTGAGACTATTTTAATTTTGGCTTGGGTCTAATGAAAGAAAATAGAAAACACTCCCTTAAAAGTAAATGTATATAACGTTAAGTGACGAATATTAAGCTTACAGTCATATATCATATTAATGAAAATTTGGAAGTTAACAGAAAGGGTAGGCTAAGGAAAGGGTCCAACATTTCTCTTCTGTGTTGGGACTATCAAAGATACTTTTCCAGACTTGAATCATCTAAATAATTTTACCGCTTTTGCTCTGGATCCATCCCTTCTCGCCTTTCTAAATATGTTACTTCTTTGTATCCCTCTCTCCTACATCATAAACTGCCCTTTCTGCTGCATCATTTATATTGGCATGCATGTACATTCTAGTGCCTTCATCCAAAATGCTGCCACAAAATCAAACAAAGCGAGCTCTCTCTTGCTCCAACATCCTGATCAGTTTCCTTTGATGGCTTTTCTATCTCTACCAACCTTTAAGGTTTGAGGCATCTCAACACCTGGTCTGGAGTCCTTTACTTTTCCCTCCTTTTCTCCTTCTCTCTTGTCCTCTCCTTTTTTCTCCTTTCTGTTTTCTCTCCCTAGATGGTTTCATTAAATGCAATCTGAAGGCCTATAATTCCCAAGTCATATAAATGCAGCATAGACCTCTCCCCTGAGCTCCAGACCTGAAACCTAACTGGTAATGGATCATTCCACTTCGATGTCTTGTGCGCACATGCAGGATAACAAGTTTAATGCGGATTCTGCATTCCATTCCTAACCTCTCTTCCTCCTCTAGTGGGCTCCAGGATAATGAATGGCACCATCCTTCATCCAATTGCTCAGACCACAAACCCAGGTTTCATTTTTCTGTCTTTTCCCTATCATTTGTCATTTTGAGAATCCTCCCTACTCTCTTCATTTTTGTTATCACCATTTTAATCACAGCCGTTACTATCACTTGCCTGATAGATTGCAAATCTCAATTCTTCCCCTTCTCTTCCACTCCTGCCCCTCCCCATTCCACAACAGCAAGGATAAATTTTTAAAACATAAATTAGATTGTCACATCCTTCCTTAAAGCCTCAGCGCTTTCCCATTACACACTGAAAGATCCAAACTACTTACCTTGACCTGGGAGTAGGGTGACCATACATCCCAGTTGCCTAATTTAATCCTGGTTTTTGCCCGTTGTCTGAGTATAATTATCAATAGTGGCCCCTTTGGATCAAAAGTGTCTCTTTTCGGATGATAAATTACATGGCCATCCTAGTGACCTGACTTCTGCCTTCTTCTCTGACCTTATCATATACTACTTTTAACCTTACACTTTACCCACTCTGGCTTAATTTTTTTTTTTTTTTTGACCACACTGAGACATTTCTCTTCTGCATCTTTTTTTCTTCTGCATAAAATGCTTAAAATGCTCTTTCCCCTGGTTTTTTTTTTTTTTTTAATTCTTTGGTTCTAGTTCAAAAGTCAATTTCTCAGAGAGGACTTCCTTAAATGTGCCCTACAACATTGCTTCCTCTACTTTCTCATTCTCTAACTCATGGCTTTGGTTAGTTCCCATGGCACTTAGTATGGTAAGCACCTTGTTTACTTTTTCACTTGTTTAGTGCATATATATCCCTTCCTGGAAAGTGGGTTCCCTTGTGTAGAACCTTGTTTTGCTCTCTTTTATACCTTTAATGTGGTATTGAATATAGAATTGAATAAAGAAGTATAGTTAATATGAGGATTCTAAAAATCAAAATGTTAGTAGCTAATAAAACAGAAAACTATAGGTGTACCTGCTCATTAGAAAAAAACTAAAAAAACAGACAAATAAAAAAAAAACCCCAAAGAAAACATAGTCAACATAGTAAACTACAGGAAATAAAGCTAAGGACAAATAAAAATAAGAAGCAAAAGGCATAAAAAACCTGACACATCTGTAACTAAACATATTAGTTATCACAATGAGCAAAAAATGGGTTAAATTACCCACATAAAAGTTGACTCAGAATGAATTTAAAAAGTTTCCAGTTATGTTTCGATTATAAGAGATACATGTCAAACTAAATGACATGTCTGATTATTTTCATTTATTCAGAGTATAAGGTTTCACTTGATAAGTATTGTGAAAAGATCCAAAGAACAATCCCCCTTTTGGGTTATGCCCTTCAAATATTCTTTTATCACAGAATTTTCTTCATTTGTGATCAAACTATTTCCTAAAGTATTAGAAGCTACCAGGATGGGTTACAGGGTGGGTTGTAGGAAGTTTAAATTCAGACACACGTGTTTTTGACATGCAAGTGTGGGACTAACTTTCTAGTGTGGAATTTCAAAGCCGTAGTATCTACTGTGAACGGGAAACCCAGCCTTCTTTTCTGGCCTCTGTTCATCGGCTCTGAGGCACCTCCCATAAACGTTCAGGGTGTGAAATGATGAGGTAGCCCCCCTGCCATGCAGTTGTATTACCTCTGCTTGTATTCACAGGGAGTATTTCTATCAACCCGTTAAATAACAAATAGACTCAGAAATCACTCAGGGTTTAGGCTGCCTCCTCCACCCAGCCCATTTCTAAACTCATGGGGCCTGTAACCCTTTACTGTCCCCTGGACCAGGGATTCTATTTTTCTTCCACGACTAGATCCGTGGTTAGGAAGTGGCATTGATCTTGCTTTTCTTTCACTTGGAACTGGTGAGTCTGTTCTCCATGTAGGGACACACTCAGAGGAAAAGAAGTTGTTTTTAGTCGCTATTTCAGAAAGAGAGGTAGGCAGAATAACGCTTACCCTCATCTCCCAGAGATGTCCATAACCTAATCCTGGAGGCTGTATGTGAGGTTAGGTGGCAAAGGGGAATTAAAATCACCATTCAAGCATAAGACATTCTGTTATAAAGACATCTGCACCCGAATGTTTATGGCAGCACAATTCACTATTGCTAGGTCATGGAAACAACCCAAGTGCCCATCAATGCATGAGTGGATTGTTAAAATCTGGTATTTGTTCACAATGGA